>VZTL01006710.1:63399-78946 GCA_013400535.1 Scopus umbretta | reverse complement strand
TGTTTACTGTTGTGTGATTTATAATTAAAGATAGCATAATCTCTTGTCAGACATTTTGTAATTTTCTCTCCTCCACAAAACAGTTTCCATTAATTTTATCTCAATAGATTTTAGTATTGCACTTTCAATAGCCCATTATTGGATCATTATCAATATTCCCAGCTGTATAGGTCAGTAAAACAAAAACAAGAAAGATTTCCTGTACACAATATCACATTTAGTTACAGTATCTCATTACCAGCAATTTTGATCATAGTAGTTTTTAGAATACGTTAATTTAAAGGGCAAAACCAGCAGATGTAACTGGAAAAAAACACTGAAATGTGAAAAGTAATTAACCTCTTTTTGGAAAAGCTTGCACTGAAAGGTGAAAGGTGCCATATGCTTTGTTGAGTCAAAGGATAAGTGGCTATATGGCTATCCTAAATGTTGGGATCAGTTTCAGTTTTATGACCTTTAGATGAAAAATCAAACCAGCAGGAATTAAAAAAAGGTAAGACCTACTCTAAAATACTTAAAAGGTGCTTTGTTGGAAGTTTCATGCAGAACGTACTGTCATCTCAGGAGAAATACTCCACTGTTGTGGGTGACATCTATGGTAGATGGCTTACATTTTGCTTAGCATTCTTGGAGGTCGCAAACAAAAATCTTGTCCAAGACTCCATAGAGGTACTCTGCCAATAAAACTGAAGTTTGAAGTTCCTAAGTTATTACAAATATGGTGAAACAAACCTTACTTGATTGTTGAGGGTTTGGGGTTTTTTTTTTAAACACTGCCAAGTTAAAAATAGAGTCACAGGCTTAGCAGGACGAGCACAGATCACAGTCATAAAACTGCCCATACAACTGTAGCACTGTCTTGTGCCTGAAGTCGCAGCACCCAAATACATTCATCTTTGGGGATTTTTACGTTCAATCTGTCTTGAATCCTTTGCGGAATATTCTAAGTACAGTGTGGCTGCTCATTCACCAGGGATTCCCAAAAGTCACCAAAAGACCATGTGAAAGCAAGCTACTGACCTGGACTAGGCAGGATTTAGCGGCTGGTAGCCGATTCCATCTACATGTCATGAGCAAGTCACAACTCCTTGGCCCTACAGAAATTACCTTGATAACCGACGGAAGTGCTGATAGCCAGACCATCTTCTTCGATAACTGTGGAAACCCAACAGCCTTCCTCAGATAGCGGTCATGCATTTCACAAGTGCTGAGAATATACAGAGCGCAAGCAATGGCATAGCCTCCCCAGTTAGAGACCCCTGCAAAAGAATGTCACCGTGAAACCAAATGGTAAAAAAACCCCAACAATAATTATTGCAAAGATACCTAAGCTGCCTAAGTCATTTGGCATGTACAACTGAGTCTCACATAGCGATGGTGAAATGGAGCGTGGCTATGAATTAAATATTGACATGAGTTTGGATCATTTATTTCAGAAATACACAATTGCTTAACATATTAAAATGTTTTCCATAGTATTTCAGATTGAACTTCTGCAAGTTTCCATCAAGCTTAGTTTGTGGTTTGTCTTTCCAACAAAGCAAAAACTCAGATGGGCATGGTCTAAAACACAATTACACTTGGCTTAATGTGAAGTGCATGAACTGTGATGAGCTGTGTTCCAGCCCGGTGTCTTTTGCTTTTAACCACACAGAGGTAGAAGATTTTGATAAAGTATCCTAAACCAGGCAAATTTTCACTGGTGTCAGATTTTATAACGGAATGCTGTACGATTGCAGAGAACCCCATTTTGGTCACAAATGATGACTGATTTAAAGAGTTCAGCTATTTTATAAGATATGAAGCCATGATGAAACTAATTGTCTGTGTCTTGATGATGTGTCCTTGGTGTAAGTATCATATACAAAAAGACATTCTAACATAGGTAATATCCACAAATTTCCTGTACACTGTTACCAGCTCAGTCCACACAGTCTTGTTTGACAGCTTCTTTGTCAAGGCTGTACTGGAGATCATTAAATTTGAAACTTGCTGTGAGAAGTTATCTCTGCTGCCCGATAGCTTTTCCAGAGATGCAGAAGAGCAAAATTTTCAAAAAGTGTAGAAGTTGTTTTAGTGCATGTAGTTTTCCACTCTGAAACATGTCCAGACCTCTGCCTCAGCTCCTTTCGCAGAGTCTGGGTGAGACAGTTGCTTTCAAAGTAAAAATCATCAGAATTGCCAAAAAAGCCACCACAGATACTATATACATATAGCCATAAGAAGTATATGTAATTCACCACACTCTTGTTTCTCCCCCAGAATTGCTGGTTTAGTATCAAGAGTGTTAGATACCTGGGTTAGAAACCTGAGCCTAAGTACAATACAGACCATTCAGTTCATAAATTGGTCCTTGCTGAACACGTCTCTCTCACTGTGAATTTTATTTTGCGCTGGTTAAGATGTTAGGGTAGAAGAGAATTTCTTCTATAGCATTCAACTTGTGTTGTGCATTAAGCATGTACCTCTGTCCTCGAGTGGCTGTTGAAAGGACTTATCTCTTCATGTAAGAGCAATACGACTGATGACCCTGACAGGGTCACACACACAGAAGTTCATCAATTACACTAATAATTCATATGTGCCTAGACATTTTAATTCCCACAGAGATCACTCCTGCAGTCTTCCTTGTTATTTTATTTAAGGTGTGATTTTTCAAGAACGTTCAGGATTTGCCCAACTATTTCCAACAAAATGCACTTTCTTCATGGAACACCCTCAATTTTCAGTCATTCCTGCTGGAACCATAGTTGCTTAACTATTCAGAAAATGGGCACAATACAGAGACAGATTTGTTTGCTAAAGATGAGTTGGTCATACAAAGACAGGGCCAATACAAATTAGTTGGAAAGACGAATGTTTTCTAGTCAATTTTTTTCTCAAACATCAACAACTCTCCCACTCCCCAAAAACCCCCTTACCAGCTACAATAGTAAAATCGGCTTCAACATCACAAGCTATAACATCTCCATTTTTTATGTGCTTCTTTACAGCATCTTTTACTTTGCCCATTCCCAATTCATTTCCTCCATCTCCAACACCTTTATTAAAAGAGAAAAAGACCAAATGAGTATGAACCCAGCATATGACTAACAATTCGTTTAGAAAAGATCCAGTGTCTTCCCCAGAATCTCTGTGACAGTTCATAGCTCCATACAAGACAATTTATCCTTTTTAATCAAAAGTGTCTAAAACCAGAAGACAGTGAATGCAATAGCTGAAAGCATCCTATCACCTATCACGTTGCTAACCTGTAAGCATATATATGCAATATATGCTGTACTGGTGCAGGCAAAAGAATCAAAATTATCAAGTGCTCATGAACCGCTGACAGAATTAAGATAGTAAACTTTGCTTACGGAAGGCCTTAAACAAGTGTTCTGCATAATGCATTATCATAAGTACATTCGCACAAATAGAGAAAGAAGACAGAAAATAATAAATCCAAAATAAACCTGAGAAATTAGCCTACAATCCTATAAAAAAGCTAGCATAGAAAACTTTGATTTGTTAAAAGCTTTAATCAAAAAAAGAGTTTAAAAGTAGCCATTATTGCAGAAAGAGAAGTAAAAATATATGTAAGGACTTTGGCAGAAGTAGGACTTACTGCACTGGCAATCTGTTTTATACAGATCACTGTGTGTACAGTGTACGATGTGTACTATGTGCCACAGTGTACAAAAAGCCCAACCCTGTGTACTATTGCTGTTTTCATTTTTTCTAGTAACTTATGAAAAAATAGCCAGCTTTTCTTTTTTTTAAGTGTTCATATATTCAGGGTGTGGGGCCTTGATTTTTTTCGGTCAAGTAGAAACACTGTATTTGTCTCAGTGATTTCAGTAAAACCAATGGGACCTATGTCATTTCAGGAAAATCCTAAGCAACCCTATGCTTGGGACATAAAACTGTTAGATGTCACTCAGAGATCTGGAGATGAGGATAACACATAAACTACCAGCTTATGTGAAAGCTGGACAGTACCTTTAGTCTCTTACCAATGTACAAAAAAAAACACAAAAAAAATCCATCTATTGAAACAGAAGTTAAAATTTCTCTTTCACCTGTAAGTCTAAATGGCATTTTCTCAATTTTGAAGTTTTTATTGAAAAAAAACTAGTTAATGTCTGTGAAACAGAACAGTGAAGAGCTCCAAGTCCTCACTGCAATGTATCGTATTTGAATTTGAAATGTGACTGTGCTCCAATGCATAGCATGTGTTACAGGAGAGAATTTACAGTATTTATAATTTACAATTCAAGCCCTGAAAATTGATACATTTAACACGTTTAGTAACTGCATAAATATCTCACATAAGTCTGTAGCAAATTTCTTTAAGTGAAATGAAATTGAGAGTTATTTCTCAACAGCAATTTTTTATTTAACTCCTTAAGTCTAAATAGTCAAGGGGAGTGTAACCGAGCGACACATAACTCACAGCCATGAAACAGCTAATCTTTTTCCTTACCTGCTTTAATAATCCCTTCACATTTATTTAGGTGTTTGGATTTAATGGTGCTTTCTAAAATCTGGTTGTTGGTAGTACTTTTCAAATAGCTAATTACATAATCATGGTGCCTCTATCATCATATATAAATATGGTAGTTACTACTGTTTTGTAAGAAGCTACACAATGGTTTGGTTTTTCTTATATTAAAAATCCAAAATTTTGCTCTTAATATTCTTTAAAAAGGCTAAACTGAATTCTTGTCCTTTGAAGGTCATCAACAGTTTCTTTAATGGAAAGATACTAATCTGTTGCTCGGGTGTTTTTTTGTATCAGCTTTGCTTTGCTTTTTCTTGTCTTTGTGAAAGTCCTGTCACCAGGATGGTTATGCAGTTAGTAGATCTACTGCTGTGGCTGGAGCCCATTAGCATTGCATTGGCAGGAAAAGAACCACCACATCAAGATTTTTCCTGTACCATCTGTTTTCTTCTTCCTCTACACATCGGCAGAGGACTACATTTTACTGTTGATTTCCAGAGTGAGATTCACTTGACAAAATGCAGGCATCTACACATGAGCTAGTCAGCTAGACTTCTTTTAAAGTCAGCAGAGAGAAACAGACCCTTCAAACGTTCAGTTCATCTCACCCCAAGGCAGACATCTCAAACATAGATGTCTGAAAATAGACAAGACGAATCCTCCCTCCCTAAAGACCTGAGTGCTTTACAGGCAGAGGAAAAATAGTTCTGTTGGATCTTCCACGCAAGTTTTCACCAACTACATTGTTTTCTGAAACTACATTCATGAAAAATGCAAGAACCATCAGCTTCTGTGCCAAAAATCATTTGTATGAAAGGGAAACAAGTGTGACCACATTTTTTCATGCAGTACTTTGGAAAGTTTTTCATTAGCTCCTATATAAATAGCATATAGCTCTGTCAATTGTATGACAGCTGAAAAAATAGCATGAGGTTTCGGTAACATCTCTTAATCTTGTATTTCAATCTTTTGTGGAAAATGAGTCCTTCCAACATCAGGCTTTCATGTCATCTTATTTTCTATATTCCTGAAAGTTGCTGCTTTCTCCATGACTGTTTGTGATATTGGTACCCATACAATTGTAGGCATTGCTCGTGATTGGTTTGTGCTCGGTCTCCTAGATCAGATTTTTTTTTTAAACATTTGTTTTAAGTGCAAAACTTGACAGCAATTAATCAGCATGTAACAAACTTTCTAGTATTGCCCCTCTCCACCTACTAACACAGTACTTCTTGCCACTGAGCACACTATATAAAGACTTCTGTAATGCTGAAAACTTGATCTTTCTAGTACCCTTTTCTAGTCTATAAAGTTACCAGAGTACTCTGCCCTAACGGATGCCGTACAATTTTTGCATTTTATTTTGGAAGTAGACATATGCCTCCAAATTTCTTCTGACCATGAAGAAAGTCAGAGATAGACCCACTAGAAAAAATTATCATAATCAGTAGCAATACATTATCATCATTAATGAGAGACAAGATGCAAAGGCCACAGCCCAGATTCTTGCCTTGTTAAGCTAGGCTTTCCAGAAATGCATTGAAAAAGCAAACAGCCATCCCAAGAACTTCTAATCAAATTAAAAAACAGACACAAAGAGTGAGTGTGATAAACAAAATAAGAAATGTTAACTGGGTAACAGAAAATGTAAGAAAAAATTACGTTGTTGTTGTATAGATACTCTATTAGTTCTCCAGTGTTGAACACCCACATACTCAAATTCCATGAGAGATCAGAGCAGAGACCGTCATTGATTTTTTGCAGCCTATGACTTGTGAAATCATTTTCTATGCAGACACCTCTTTAGAGAAAATTCAGGGCAATGGGGCACAGTGAATCTGGGTAACTGCTGCTTTTCTTCTTCTTCACAAGCTTGTGGTATTTTTAACTAATGACATTTCATAGAGTATTTCAATATTCAGAGAATGTTTAAAACAAACCAAATTCTGCTGAACATGTTCAAATTCCCACTGTGCAGAACACTCCAAACTCTGCCAAATCAACAATATACTTTGAGCTGCTCTGGGGGATATTTTGAGATTAGGGTATTTTTATTAAAGGAATCAGGATGTGATGTTACATAAGTAGCTGCAAAGACCAAGTCCTTGTACCAGCAGTCCAAAATCAGGGACAAAATAATTGAAATTAACTGCAGCAGATAAAGTTTTGAGGCATTTTGCTAAACATCTTTATGAAAGAGAGCTTTTTCTATCCTTACTCAGTCAATCGTCAGCTTCTCTGCTGAGATTGCCAATAGAGTGCCATCTAGAGTGCTTCTTTTTGAATGTTGAAAGTTACTCCTTAGGAATAGGACAAAAATTTGAATTAAATCTAAGTCACATGTATTACAAATGTTAAGATAATACAAAAAATACCAGTGAACTCTTCTGTTATACAGCTTTAAAATTATTCCAATACAGTGAAATCAGACTACGCATTATCTCTGCAGGAGCTCTCTAAATCCTGTGGAAACATTTGAAAAACATCACTACCGAGAAGCCAAAGAGTTCCAGTGCTTTTGCTAATACTTAGGAGCGAGTCCACGGCACCACAAGAACAGAAAAAGCCAGATCAGCAGACATGTTCTGATATGACTGAAATGAGCCTGGCATGGACACTTATTTCTAATTTTGTTTCTAGTATTTCTATAGATTATATATCTTCTAACTCTGTTTTGGGCCGCACATTGTAGCACGAAGCATTTGATTGTACAAGGACATTCTGTAACACTTCATATATACCCGGGAATCCTTCGTATATGGCATATTTTTCAAAACCAGATACAAGCCAGTTTCCAGGAAAAAAAAAAAATGTTGACAAAAGAGAGGAGCACCGTGTTGACAACAGCACTCTTATTAGACATATTAGCCAATGCTAATGTAGTTTTGGCAGGAAGGACAATGTAACTCTTTAAAGATTATTATTGTATACCTATATTTTGGTAGAGAAGGCACTATTATAATAGATGCAAATATGCAATCCCTGCTCAAGAGAACGTACTGCTAAAAGGCAATATAAACTAAGATTCTGTTCAGACTGCTGTTTTAACGAAGTGCAACAATCATAAAAAAAACTACAATCTTTTCATATGTAATGTTTCCATTCAGTAGTCATTTGCTTTCTATGCTGCCTTTCACACATAAAACACAGAATAAAGTCAGCGTCAAAAACTACACTTGCATATGTATGCACACTGATGTATAGATAACACGCACATCTGGACTTGCTTTTTTGTTCTTCAGTAACTTTGAAATCAACTCCTCCATTTTTTTTTTGGTCATGAGAACCCTTCAATACAAACTTCTAATTTTTTTTTCCAGCAACAGTCTCTAAACTCAACCACGACAAACAGCTGTGGCCGACAAGCAGTTATTCAGCACCTGCCTCCAGCTCCCTTTCACTTCCAGTAAGAGTTCCTGTTTTGTGCTTCTCTTGCTTCTGAGAATATATCACAAACTCACACGTACCTGTTGTTGTGACTCCTGGAATGGTTTGTGCAGCTAAAAATAGTTCATCTATGGGATCCACTAGGTGTTTAATGTTAACTTTCCTGGCATTGTAATACTTGCCATCAGCAGCCATCCCAGCACGCTCTATTGCTACCAGGTGATCAAATCTGGTTAGAGATGAGTGAAAAAAACAGAGGAGAGGAGTCAAAGCTGTGATTCGCACATAGCAAAACCTTCTGTTGGCTACTTCTCCTCTTGTGCTTGGTTCTACTTTTTGACTATTTGGGATTCAAGGTAAAACTTGGATGTTTTGCTGTTTCTGAATATAGCTCTCTACAGTTTATTTTCAAAGGTTAGTCTAGTTTATTTACAGCTTGAGTGCAACTCCCTTAAATCACATTTGCCACCAAGAAATGGAGAAGTTCCTCCTAGCCAGCAATCCTTTGGGTCAGCCATCTGGCCTTGCTCTGCTTCATGTTAAAATACGTAATATCTTGTAAGACATTAGTCTCTATAACTGTTTTCAAAGAAAACAAAAAAGTGGCAAATTAATGATCATCTAAATCCTTGTTAGTGTAAGTATAGTGTCTGCCTAAAGTACATTGCTTGGCAAATGTGCATTTGTTTCTAGTTAAGGAGTTTTTTGGTTTGGGTCTTTAGATTTGGGGGATTTTTCTCTAGGTCTGTGGCTATTCTGCTGGTTATGAAAGTAGGCAGATGTACTGCAGGTGTCCTATGTTTTAAGCAGAATTTTAGTACTCACTTCTGCCACTGTACGTTAGAATTAAGTTATTTTGCTTCTGTTTCTGCAATTTTACTGTCAAGAGGTACTAATTCTGCTGAATTACTTCATGTTTTTGTGGGTGGGTAACTACGGTGACTCCAGAAACCTTAAGCAGGTTAGTTGTGTATTTTCAAGAAACACTTACTTTAGGTTTTTGGGACTGTGGGATCAATTGAATTAGAAACTGGCTGTAATTATATTATGCATAGTTATAAAACATTTTTAAAACAACACATAAAAAATGCATACTATTATCGCATACACTGTTCTGTGGAAAGAAATGGGAATTGAATAAGTTGATGAAGCAAATGCCAGGGTGAAAGACTTTTCTACTAAAGAGAACAAACTGAAAGCGACGTCATTAAAATGCTTTACATGGGAAGATCCATAAAGATTAGCAATGTATGACTGTTAAAGGAAATGTAAGTTGTCTGTTAAGTAACGAAATGTGTGTGCAGCTACTTAGCAAATTCTCCAGTGCGTTAACCCTAATCACACACACTGTATAAATCTGAATTTTTGCCCAACACTGTATACTCAACAACGCATATGCAAACAGTTCAAATCAATATTGAGAAGATTTTGGCTTTGGCTGCCTGAAGACAATAGGATGGTCACTTTCACACTATTAGAAACACATGACATTTTATTAAAACAGATCAGATTCCCCAGCTGTCAGACTTGAGCCAAAGCTCTAGAAAGTGAACGTGCTCTGCAACACTTTTCCTAGCTCTTTCACTGACTCTGACATAATACTTCCCCTTTCTGATTTTCTCACTGATTTGAAAACTGGTAAAATGATATAGTCTCTGTCTCTCTCTCTCTCTCTCTCTGGAATAACAGCTGAAAAGCTTTTTGAAATTTTTCACAGGAAAGGAGCTATTGATATATGAAGTATTGTTTCTTTTTTTGTACTCCAGAAACACATAATTGCAGAATAACATGGAATTCTGTACTCTGTGTGCTCCAATACCAGTGTTTGATTTCAAAGTTTGTTCTGTTCATTCCTAGTCTTAAGGATTTACTTGTAACCGTTACACCTTCTTAGATCATGGTCATTATTTTTATTATAACTTTATGCAGTAGAGGTGTCACCCATTCTCAAAAACTGAATACACATACCTAGGTCTTCCAGGATTCCCATTCTCACATAAAAACATTAAAGCTGAATCAGCACTTTCCCTTTGATAACTCAACAGAGGGACAGGTCTCTTCAGGATTCCTACAGGAAAACAAAATACAATTCAGATACTATGAACCTTTTTTTTTTTTCTTAAAATGTGTTTGAGTAGCTTTTTTTTTAAAAAAAAAAAAAAGCAGAACAGTTAGAATAGTAAGGACTTAATGTCTTTACACAGTTCCTGATAAGCTCCCTGGATCCTTACTTTAATTTAAACTCATTTGGGTGTTGGTGCTAGTAAATGGGACCTTGAGATAGAAAACAGGTCTACAAGAATAAGAACAGACATCCAGAATTCATCACAAACAGCTAATCCAGAATGACTATCCAGCTATGTAAGCATTAACTTGATGCCAGCTAGGTTTAACAAAATGTCATCGTAGCAATGTTGATCAGAACTTGGAGGATGAACTCTGGTTCATTCTCTGGGCAAAAAAAAACCCAACCCTGTACTAAGTGACAGTGAGATTAACTGAAGCAAACCTTGGCTAAAATTGGCAAGATAAAAGCTGAGAAAACACGTGTCTTACCTATTTGAACAGCCTCTTCAATAATCTTTTTATTCAGATTCATGGCTCGCTGATCTGTTACTATGGCAACCTCTTTCTCCAAGGCCTGCAATATTGCTGCAATAGCGAGGGCTCCCGGGGGCCCATCGTTCTCTTCCGGCGGCTCGTGAGTGAAGTGGGTAGGAAACCCAGTTGTTATCAGCACCGACCGAGCATGGGAGATGGACAGGCAAGCCTTCAGTAGCTCGCCCTGGCGGTGTAGATGAATTATACCCCGGTCTCCTATAAAAGGGGTTTTTAAAGAGAGCAGTACGCTTCAATATACCGTTCTCCTTTTGAAGTTTCTGTGTGGGTGAACCTGTGTGCTTCAATGACATAAAATGGGTTAAAAAAACAAAGAACGAAAAACCTCTGGTCAAGGCAGGAATTGGGGTAATTTCCTCAGGAAACCTAGGAAGGTGTAGGATATGAGTAATGAAGATAATGGGCTGTGCTTCCAGGTTAAGAATTTCAGTTAACTGGATACTGAAAATTACTATACCTAGCATTTCTAGGTACTAGCGTAAATAGTTTTGTCTTTTTCTGAGAGCTTATTGCATATTGTTTCCTTTCCTTTGGCCCTCTGCTTTCCTTTGACCTGTGGTGACAGTCATGTTAGACCACGTCTAGCTACTGAAGCTAGATTGCAACTCAAGCACTCCAGATCTTACAGAAGTTTTGATGCAGACTTCAGATGAATAAGCTGGTCCTTTGTCTCTATTTAAATGCTGTCCCCTTAGGAAAGAGCTAATTCCCGAATAAGTTCCACTTAATGAAATGATTAACCACAGAAGTGAGGTTTCAGAGACATTGTAAATTACCAGGGGGCTGTATAAACTCAATTAATACAAGATTAAAAGATCTTGTAACACTTCATGTAGTAGCGAACCATGCTATCTGACTTTGAGAAATAGGAGCGTATTAACAGATGACCCTTCTCATGGGTCAGTCCCTAAAGAGGCAACACTGTGTTATCTGCGTATCTCTTTCATTGTTCAAACACCGCCTATCCCCTCTCCCTTCGCTGGCCCTCAGAAACACAAGCTCACAGCGCAATCCTTTCGATTTGCTAGCACTCCTGAAAACCACGGAATACCAGCCTGATGTGCTGACATTCATGGGCTGATAGCAAGAGGGAAATCCTCGCTGTTGTTTTCTAGCCTCCTCACATTTGCATCTTTCTTGCCTTCCCCCTGCCCCGCACTTTCCTCTTTTGTCCTCCATTTCCCCTTTGCCATTTGTCCCTCTGTTCCTCCTACGTAGCATACAGGCAATCTATAGATAGTGGGCACAGAAAAAAGTTCTGAACAAAACTTAAGTAACAGAAGCAGGGAATATTAGTCTCTGAGAAGTGGGGTCTATTAACTGTAAAGTACTGTACTGTACTCTCCTTTAGCAATAAAAGGAGCTAGTTCTTAAGTTAGGTCCGTATTTCTGCAGAGCATGGCACTGTGCCAAGCTGAACTCCAGAGAGTGGGAAAAGGAGAGGCCTTGCAAGTAAAAATAAACAGACCCAAACTTATGCACAACCAAACCCGGAGCTTGGGAGAGCTGGGCGTAAGCTGTTTTCCACTACTGCCTACAGAGGATTTCAGAAAATTTATGGGAAACTGAGATCAGAATTTACAGCAGGCAGAGGGGACTAATTCAGTATGTATTTTAGGAATGGTTGCACTACTCAGTTTGCCTTTATTTCCCTCTCATCTTCCTTGTGCACACATGCAGCCCTACCTCGCAACCTTCTGTGGTGATCAGGTCACTTTGGTCCATCACACAACACCTCAGTGATGAATATGTCAGCAGAGCTTGATGTAATTCCACCCATCAGAGAGGGATGTTTGAAAAGCACATCCAACTACCAGAATTTTCTGGTAGGAGCACAGCAGTCATGAATATATGTAAAGAAATGTGCTATTTACTCGCCAGTGAATACCCGTGTAGCTGTTACCAGCATGCTGAGGTGCCCTGGACTTTACATACCAATTTCAGTTTTATTCCGTAACAGTTCTTACTCCCTGTGGACTCTCCAGTCTGCTGTAAACATCGATGCTTCTGTGTACTTTGAGAGCATACACTCATCAAGATCAGATATTCCGTTACCCGTAAGGTTGAATGCTTTTGGCTAGACTCTGATATTAAGTATGGTAACAGAAAATGTAAGACCTAGTTATATCAACTCACTGTATTCCACAAAGAATTTTTAAAATTTTAAAATTGCCTTTAGATTCTTACTGTGTTCTTGAACTTTATGAATATCTAAAAAAAGGAGGTTAGGTCATATCTACCTCATAACAAATCCACTTAAGGAAGAAAGTTTTTGGTTTTACCTGGATCTATTCCAATTAGGGTCTCTAGAGTCTTTATCTTTTGGGCTGCTTCTGCTGACACAATACTGTAATGCAGAGGATCTTGAGAAACGCAGTGGACTTGTGGGACTTCTCTTGACGATCTGACTGTGACATTGTCATTCTTTAGGTCAGTAATGAACATGCAGCCAGGAGAATGAGTAAAAGCTAATGGAGCTCCTAAAATGGGTGAAAAAACTTCAATTAAACACATTGTTATTGCAATATATTGACATATCAAAATGATAAAATAGCAAAAAGCTATTTAATTTAACGACCTAGGGTGCCCACCTGATGATATCTATATCATGAAAACAGGTGATATTTTAAGTTACACTGCAGCAATTAATACGCTTGGAGAAAGAAATGCATGCATATACATCTGAAAAGGTTTTCACTTTTAAAAAGCTCAGGTGGGTAGTTGAGATCAGGTTTTTCTACAATGTCATCTCTGACATAAACTTGAGGCAGCTTAGGAACTGAACACTGGTACCCTCCAAGGAAGTCTGTCAGGAATTGGCAAACCTGAAAACTGGGTTTGACATGCACAAAGAAACAAGTACATTGACATGCATTAACTTGTTCTTATAAGTTTGCACTGTGTATTGGTGATACTGTTTCTGCAAGAATAAATTAATTTTCTAGGTTCTAGAGTGCTGCTGAAACCTATAGTGTCTCTCTTGTACCTTTGAATATCCTTGTAATAGTGATATGACAAAACTATGTCAACTACTGCCTGCTGGTGAGGAGTAGTCCTTTACCGGATTAAGAAAATGGGGAATTGCATCTCTGTGCAGTGTCTTGCTGACCTAGCTAGGAGACCTATAAACTGTCAAGGAATAATGACAAAAGGTGACCAGTAAGCCTTAGCAAAGGGAATCTGAGCAGCATCTAAAACCCTCATTGAGACCTGGCAGCATAGTAGCTTCCTAAGCTGAAAGTATTTGCTGTCTTTATACTAATTTCAGAAGTCTTGATCTAGGTTATACTTGATCTGGCAAAATTGGTATGTTGTTGGATAAACCACAACTGGTACAAGCAAAATCTTACTTTGTTAGGACGGTGAAAAGGAAGGAGATATTTCTTTAAAAAGTACAGATGTTTTTTATCTGTGCTGGATCTGTTGGGAATCTATGGCTAGTTAACTTAAAAGCAGCTGGGGAACATGGTTGTTGAGGTTTAATATACCTCACCAAACCATGTGAGTAGACAATATTTTTTTGTGCGAAGCGAGCAGGTTCATCTAAAGTATGGGTACTGGTAGTATGGTAGAATTTTAACTACCTAGATGAGAAAGGAGCACAGAAAGATACAAACTGGCAAAAAATTCCTGGAATGCATTAACAACAACTGGCTTTAGTACAGAAAATGGAGAAATAAACAAAAGTAAAAGCCAGTTCCAGGCAAAGTCAGGATAAACAGCTGCTTTGGGCAACAGATCGTAGAGAGGTTGGCAAACTTTTTCTCTCCTTTCCCTGCAACAAGGATGCATGAGGAAGATGAATAAAACTGCTGGAGAACACAGGAAAGAGCAGGATTTTCCATTTGGATTTGGGACTGCAGAAAAGGGGTTATGTAAGGAAGAAAAAGAAGTCTCTGCTCCTAGTGCTGAACATATTTACAGCAGGTGTTGAAAGCAGTTTAAATAAACATATGTAAAGAACCACAAGGATGTAGCAGATCCTGCAAGGAGAGAAGGATGAAGCAGATGACCTCCCAAGGCTCTACCATGATTATTAAGCCTCTTTTTCAGTAAGAACTAAAATATGAGATATAATGACGTGCTAGTGATTTAGAACAGTATATANAGAACAAGCCTTATGAGGAGCAGCTGAGGGAACTGGGGTTGTTTAGTTTAGAGAAGAGGAGGCTGAGGGGAGACCTGATCACTTTCTACAACTTCCTGAAAGGAGGGTGCAGTGAGGAGGGTGTTGGCCTCTTTGCTTGAGCAACCAGCGACAGGACGAGGGGTAATGGCCTCAAGTTACACCAGGGGAGGTTTGGATTGGATATTAGGAAAAATTTCTTTACTGAGAGAGTGGTGAGGCATTGGATCAGGCTGCCCAAGGAGGTGGTGGAGTCACCATCCCTGGAGGTGTTCAAAAAACGTCTAGATGTGGTACTTCAAGACATGGTTTAGCAGGCATGGTGGTTTGGTTTTCTGTTGGGTTTTTTTGTTTGTTTGTTTGTTTTGTGGTTTTTTGGTTTTGTTTTGGGTTTTTTTTTATTATTTGGGGGGTGTGGAGGGGTTGATGGTTGGACTAGATGATCTCAGAGGTCTTTTCCAACCTTAACAATTCTATGATTCTATGATAATACTGTCAGTATGGTTTAGTTGCATTTTTTTGCCCTTTGTGTTCATGCCTCTTATAAATGACTGGATTAAGTGCAGGACAGCTGTGTGTGGAGGACGAAGCTTCATTTATGTACAGTGTGTCACATTTACTTCATCAGTGTAATATGAAATAATGTTTTAAATGGAAGAAGCTTAAAAAAGAATGTCTTTAAACTTCTATTTTTTAATAATGCTTACAAAAGATGTTTTGATGCTGCCAGAGCTTTAGATTTCTGCCTTTAAAATACTCAAACAAAAGTGATGGAATTTCAGTAAGAACTTCCTTGAAGGCAGACCTGTATTTCACAATGGCAAATAGTCCTGCCAAAAGTTTTTTGTTGTTTGGTTTGGGTGTTTTTTAGCTCATGCTAAAATCAAGTCTGCTGATCAGCTAACTGATTCAGTCAATGTTTAAAAAAAAAA
>VZTL01006710.1:35434-63379 GCA_013400535.1 Scopus umbretta | reverse complement strand
AAAAAAAAAAAAGACAGAGGAAGAGATTGACGGATAATTTCAAAAGAGTCTCCGAGTATAGTACATACTGCAACTGATGACTGCTTCTGCTGCTGTTACTCCACAGGCCCAAAACACTGGAATATCACCAGGGTGAAGTTGAACTGGATCTCCATAATCTGGTTTGGAAAGATCTTGTATTCCCAGCAGACCTGGAATTGATCAAAAATGAAATCATAAGAGATTGCAATTAAGCAGTACTACTGTGAAGCTCCGGGGGGTGGACCCCAAACATCATTCAATGACACGAAGCCAGAATTGCAACAGCGGCAAGTCCTGCTGAAGTGCTGTATTTACTTTGCCTTTGAGTGCAGGTCCCCAGAACCTGAGCTGACTTGTTTTCCTTCTTTGTACTTCAGGACATCAGTAAAAATGTATTTACTTTATTTCTGCAACAACAGACAAGCTAGACATGTATGCTGAGTTTCCGAGATATTACAAATCTTTATCAACAGAACAATTATATTCATAACACTCGCGAACAAGAATAAATGACTGCAGTGCAAAATGGGTTCTTTCTAGAACATGTTTTCTGCTGCTTTCGCTTCCTACGTTCCTTGAGCTAGAGAAACGAGCAACCACTCTTTTACCTCTCTGGGTTTGATAACTATATCTTACTCTTACCCAGCTTTCACTAAATTGTCTTTTGTTTTATTCTAACACCTACTTGTAATATTCTGGGTCATTTGAAGCACTTGCTCTCCTCCCTTGGTTTTAAATTCTTCAGATGCTTTAATATACCACTGTCTTCTCTGGAATTAATTTATATAATCTGTATATATAATAATACACTCTTTTCTGTTAAAAATAAATAAATAGTGGAGATCCTCACTTGCCCGATCACCTTGTTGCTCTACTCAAAGTCATGATTTATTACTAGTTCCTCAGATTTAAGCACTCAGACCAAATATATTACTGGGGTGTAGTGTTACCAATGACATCTCCTTTCATGCTCTGCAACGTGGTCCTTCTGTGCATGCAGCCCGTGAGTCTACCAATTGACAAATTTCTGTCAGCAGAGGGAATTTTTTTTTATTGTGATCTATCTTCATCTTACAGGTGTTTGGTTTGGTTTTGTTTTTTTCCAAACAGCCTCCTGTTTCATCACTTTTTTTCAGTTTTCCCTTGCAAAGAATAGGCCTCTATTTGTTTGAGCTGGACTTAAAAAAAAAAAAAAATTCTTGTCATATTTCTATTTATTCTATCTTAAATGTTGTGCTCAATGTATCCTATTTCAGTATCTTTAAAGATAATGCAGTATTTACTTTTACAGTCATCTGCTAAGACACAAAATGCATCCACACATACTTCTCCCCATACTGTCAATCATTGCTATCCTGTCACTGGAATCTCTGACAGCAAGAAAGTATTCACATAGAAATGAAACTGCATACATTTTAGAAAAATGTGATTACACTTTTTACCAAAACCACCTCTGCTGTGTAACTTAATTTATCTACATCAGACAGCTATCTCTTATCCGAGAAATCTGTGTGTTTAGCTCATTCAAAACCTACTTTCCCCACACACACAATTTAGGTTTTTGACCATTAGAAAGGATCATAACACAATAAATTTACTGGTGCGGGTATTTGTGGTTCCCCCCTCCATTTTGAACAGAGTGAAGTGCATGCAGAGTGAAACATGAAAAGCACTGACCAGGGTCACCCATGTGAATTGGAGCTCCATGAGCTTCTTTTAATTCAGATGTTGCTAGCACAGCTGCTTCCAACTTGCTTTCAGGAATAGGTCTCATTGTGACCACTAAGTTGCAGCAAAAAGTAGAAACACGGTAGCAAGGCACAGCTGTCTGGCAGTTTAAAAGAATCCAAGGTGTTAGCAGGACTATTGAGTAATACCTCTAAAGTTTTAGAAGAAATAAAGTCTAAAACTTTGTGCTGTACTTGAGTTTAGAAAGGATACATTCCTTTTAAATCCTTTTTAAGAAAAAAAATTTCTTAAGATCCCCTTTTTTTTTTTTTCCTAAGACCCAGCAGCACAGGAGTGAAATATTCCTTCCTTGAGCTCTTTCATATCGATCACTAAAATTTTCAACATTATGCATTTCTTGCTTTGGTACATGCAGCATAGTGTGGTGAGCTCAGTATATTCTGAATATTGTCAGAAAACAACTGTGTGTTCCCCATAGACAGGGAAAAAGCTAATAAAAAGTATCGCATGGCAACAAATCTACTTGGTTGGAGTCTATCCTCTATATTTGAATTCAGGAGAGCTACAGTGCTCTGTAACATGCAAGGGTCAGGAACTCCTGCTGCTGGCACTACCCACTTCTACAGAAGCAGCATGCCGATTCCACATATACAGAATCTTTTGTGCCTCTAGAAAGGCTCTGTAGAATTCATCATCCTCACTGACTGGGATGCTGAAGCACCTTTTCTATTCAGAAATAAAGCAGTCTGTCTTAGAACAAAATTATATCCAAGTTGCATTTGAATGTAAACAAGATATGTAGACAGCTACAGCTGTATAGGAAACATTCATTAAAAATCTTTATAATAAAAACCATTATACCTGCCACTGAAGAAACACACTGTACAGTTCTTCACAGTACTGATGTGCTGTAAACTCTGAAATTTTCCTAATGTTATAAGCAGATACATAGTTGTATTTTTTCTTTAAACTTGGTAGAAGGACTCGCGTATGAGATACGTTTACGCCTTCATTTTGACCAGAACTATAGGAAAAAGATTCTGAAATGATAACATCGAAAACAACAATAACCTGTCTCTAGTAAAACAGCATATGAACTAAATGAAAAAGGCATGCAGATGTGTACTTAATGTTCTTAATACTAAAGGCTCTACTACTGGAGCCAGAATTATTCTAGGAGTTCTGCCAACGTTAAAATCTGCACTATAAACTTTCTGAGAACAGTTATAATTTTCAGTGCTATGGTAGATGTCTCATGTTTTTTGCTCAGTAGCAGTTTCTTCTGCACATGACACCCACGTTTTGGACTTTTCCTGTGACAGTAGAGCCTTTAAACTGCATATTTGCTCTGAACCCAGCTACTGTTGTGGCTCATAAAAGGAATATTGCTATTGCAAGCCAGAGCTGGTATGTAGAGCAGGACACGTATAAAGGCATGTTCAGAATAGTGCATGGGTCATCGGTTGAAACAGAGAAGGCAAATCAGAACAGAATCCAAACGATATGGGTGCCACAGCACAGAGGGAAAAACTTTGTCACCATAAATGAATAAAAAAGTAGATTGGCCTTGCAGAAAGTTGAGAAAAGCACTGAACTGCGGCTGGGCACATTTTACCCTGTATTTGTATGCACTCAGCACTAGCACATGTCTAAAGTTCCTATGCAGGTAGGAAAAAAAGATCTGATTTTGAGCAACAGGTATATGCACATAATGTGAATATGGACAAATACTCAAAGGCAAAGTTACGACAAAGACTATGTGTGTGTGTGTATACTTACCTTATACATGCTTACATTACATTTTTGCTCAACATTTCTTATGGGGATGCCAGCATTTTGGACTGCTTTTTCAAAAGAGAAGCTGCAGCCTAAATAAAAAGTCACCATGTCCTTAAGTTGTTCAGAATATGCCTTTAGGCTTTTCAGTGATCCAGTACAAGCTCCATGCTCATACATTCTGTACTGTAGGCAGTCAGTTCTAGTGAAATAAGAAATTATCACAGCTTTATCATATTTTTTTAAAACAAGGTGAATTGTTTGAATTGACATTAACCCATACCAAACCACAAGATACAGTCTACTCTATCCATTTTTTTTCTTTCTGAGTAACAATGAAACAAACACATGTAAAAACCTCAGAACCTCATTCTGCACAAAAACAAGCCAGTAAACAGAACATGTTAGAATTTGGTATTTTTAGGTATAATGTCCCTTATGCGTATCTTATCTCAGGGCTTCAAAAATCTGGAAGTCTTGCTTTTAGTGTTTACCACAAGAGTACACTTTTCAAATTTCAGAGACCCTACAAATATCATGCGGTCACCAGACCTGTGTCACTACTAAATAAATCAAAGGTAAACCCCTATTATTTAACTCCGCTGGCTCAGACTGCAAAATATTTAGAAATTACACAAAATATCACTTTTGCATTAGAGAAATATTTGTAGTACTGACAATTACCATAACATGTTTCCCATGAACAAGACAATCAGGCTGTTATACTCATGCACAGTTTTCATTCAAAGGTATAACTCCAAGAAAAGAAACTTGTTCAAAATGTACAATGTGAGCAGGCTGTTCCCTGAAACGCCCCTAGTCGCCCACCAGCATTCACTACAGAACTCCGAGAAGCAGAATTGGTCTGTAGTTACCTGATATCAGAATCACTACTCAGAGAAGGACACT
This sequence comes from Scopus umbretta, assembly GCA_013400535.1. Taxonomy (NCBI): domain Eukaryota; kingdom Metazoa; phylum Chordata; class Aves; order Pelecaniformes; family Scopidae; genus Scopus; species Scopus umbretta. The sequence goes on along the minus strand of VZTL01006710.1, from coordinate 58,984 downwards.
TCCAGTCACCTGGTTTGCTTCTGTACAGCAGCGGCAGGGGTCCATCATTTGCATGGCAAAACTTCTCAAAGTCATCAGCCAAGGACTTGTGCAAAATCACAACATTGGCCTGTTTATAGCCTGAAATCGTGGAAGGTAGGAATGACTGGTTATTAATTCAGCTTTTTGTTTGTGAAACAGTAAGTTTTCTGTATGGATTTCTTTAGATGGTCTATAAAAAAAACACCTCAAGGAAATTTTTGATTCAGAAGTCCATAATTAAACAACTTTTTGAAATTATTTTAAAATCATAGCTAGGTGTACTCTGTATGTGAAGTTGTTCACAGCTAAAATATTTGGCAGACATGGGTAGTACTAGAATATGAAGAAAGCATAATTACTTTAATAAACACTTTATGAATTTATATATAAACATATTGTTCTGGTTTTGGCTGGGATAGAGTTGATGTTCTTCATAGTAGCTAGTTTGTGACTATATTTTGGATTTGTGCTGAAAACAGTATTGGTAACACAGGGATGTTACTTCAGTAGTCTGTCATCCAAGAGGCAATAATTTAGTTGAAATCAATGATCTGCCTTAAAAGGCTGTAGAACATCAGCCAAATCTTACTCTTGACCAAAGCGAAAAAAGAAATCAAAAGACAAAATTCTATTCCTGATGGAAAAATGCAAAGCAAAGGCTGAGGTAAGCATATATTTGCATACTGAATGTGCCCACAAACTGCTCTCTTGGGAGTACTCAGCACAAAAATTCATTTTATTACTGGCAAAAGTTACTAAATACAGAAAGAGTTTCTTGCTAAATACAGAAATATATTTTTGTTAAATAAACATACTATATTTACCACTGAATAAAATACTACATTCACTTACCCCTCAACTTCATTCCCTGCCGTCCATGTGAAATCCACAGGCACTTTCTACTTTGCTGGTGATATTCAAAAATTCTTAAAATTATGGTTTTAGTCAGTGCATTCAACCCAGACCACACTGAATTTGAAATACTAGTCACAGCTGACAGACTGAATCTGTAGGTAGCTTTGAGGTATTCTATAAACTCAGGAAGCTTTGTTATAACTCTTTGACAACGTTATTGCTCCTCCTGATAACTATTCTTACTTACTTTATAGATGAAAAGGTATTTTTCCCTTCGCATATCAGCTTATGTACAGACTTGCATTATGTATCCATCATTATGAATATATTAATGAGCAATGTTAGTGAAGCCAGACATGCTGATTGACCCGTGCATTGATTTGACACACTCACCTCCCAGTTCAGAGGAGTTTAGAAGGAGTTTTTAATTTCTTTGGTGAATGACAAAGAGGGCAGTAAGAAATAATTGTTTTAGTAGTATATCACCCAACAACGTAAGACAATGTTAAGGGTTGTGAGAACTTCCAATTACCCTAGTTTATTTAGTCTTTGCATAACGGAGCTGTATGCTCATGGCTAGAAGTTTGAACTTGTTTTGGATGTAAACAATACTTTTTTGAATTGTTAAAACTAACACATTTAAAACTACTGCTGCAATACATACACTTAAAAACTGCAGATTATTAACATTACAATGTTTTCCATTAGTATTTTTCAATTTATGTACTGATGGAAAAGAAAACCATAATTTCAACACTCACTATGATTCTATAAAATGACCCTAAATGTTCTTATGTTATAATAATGCTACTACACACAGCTTTGTTGATCAGCTACTTGCCACGGTATTTTTAGTTAAGTTGCATTTTAAAGTTGATCAGAACAATGACACAGACTTCTCTGCTTCTGTAAAAGTCCAGCTATGAGAAGCAAGACAGAAAGCAATTTTCCAGAATGCATTCAGTTATCTGAGTATAAAACTATTTTTTCCCTCCCTCTTATAATTCCCAGTCTTGCTGAGTCAGTAATTTCCAACTTCTGCAGCAAATGAAGCAGAAAACCACTTTTGTAACTATATGTCTCTCATTCTTCCCCAAAGTGTATCTGATGCACTAAGTAAAGCAGGGTCTCTGTGAAGAACATAGTACGTCATCCTACAAATGTGATAATAATGTATGCAAGGAAAGTCAGATTTGGTTAAAGATTTTTCAAATATTTTCTGCATTCATAATTTCTTGCTGACATCACTGGGAGCTGAGGGATGCACTGCAAACTTGGAAAACAAAGCCCATGTACTTTACACAGATGGGATGATGCATTTTCTCTGATGTAGCTTTATGATTTAAAAACACAGTGTCAGGTGCTTACAATGTGATTTCAAAAACACCCAAGTGACTTAAGAACATAAATCAACTTATTTTCTTCTGGTTCACTGCAGTGCTTTTGATATTCCTACATTCCTTCACAAATAAAAAAAAGCAAACACATAGCTATGAATCTGAAATGGAGTCACTTTTGCACTTAGAGCTGTTAAGTTTACTTACCCTCTGCCATTCCAGAAGTATTACTAATACTGAGTCTGTTGCCTCGAATTATTCTTCTTAGCACATGGGGAAGGAGAGATTTCAAGCCTCCTGTCAAAATCATCTCTTCAGCCTTAACAGAAAGATAATTTATAAATCTAAACACAAAGCACATTTTTTTTTAACATTTTAAATTCTGATTTGCTGGAAAACTTAGCTTCTCCTCATGCTTCACCAAAGTTGTTATCACTGGGAAATTCTGAGTTATAACCCAAAAGGCACATCAAAGTCAAAAGGTTATTTCACTGACATTTGACGACTAAATGCAAACTGAATCTTTCAATATATTAGCCAGAGACATGTACCTTAACATTTGGGATAAAATGCAAAGTTTTGCTGGCTTGTAAAGTAAGAAACAGATTTCTTTCCTCCCTGATAAATATTCATTTCCTAGAGTATTCACTTTCCCAAAATTCATTGTAACTTTAAAATTGCAAAAGCACAAATGGATTAACCTACCAAGCTATAATCCGCAATATTACTTCTCTGTTCAAAATGCTTTTAGACAATTAGCAATGAAACCTTGTGGTAAAGAGAGAACTATATTCAGAAAATGTCATTTTAATACATTCCACATCTATTATACTTCTTAAATATTAATGATGTAGAAGTGAATACTCCCATGGCTATTCTTCCACTGGGAAAGCAGACATATAGATGTTTAAGTCACTTGTCATACAATCTGGAGTAGGAACACAGATAAGTAATCACAATCAATATCTGACTCTTTTTACATCTTTTGGGGATTTAAGATACCTTTTTTCTGCAATCTAGTCAAAGTTCAAACAAAGTTTTTCCCTCAACCTAAACTACCTAATAACTAAAAAGGGTTTATTACATCACTATTAGGAAAAAGTAAAAAATAGCTCAGGGTAAAATAACAACTTGGCTGCTTATGATTTTAACCTTGGTCACTCTTAAGTAAAGAAACTAAACTACCCTCCAAGTAATGAAATTACCAACCTCCAAGTTTTTCTTTAATTCAGAAGAAGCCATTCTTGATGGTGTTCATAAGAATTAATAAATACAATAGAAGCTGTGTTGTTTTTTCTAAAAGATGCCAGTAAATTAATGTACAATGAGATGGTACAACCGTCTAGGAAAGGTTAACTTTTCTGTTAAAGCTCCACAGGTTTTGTACTATAACTCTGATATACGAGTACAAAGTCTCACTCTCACAGTGGAGTGGAATGTAAGTGAAACACTTTATTGTGAAAATTTATACCTCTGAGCAACTCATTCCTTAATTAACTTGAAGTAAAAGTAGTGATATGTTTTGACTGAAATTATACTCTCATCATAGGTTGTCTGTCCAAAATGTTTCCCAAAACTTGCCTGATTCTGAGAGGTTAGGTTGCATGCACTGAAATTTAGAGTAAGCTTTGTATCTATTCTTAATTCTGAAATCTTCATATATCATTGTCAGCCAAAAGAAATCAGTCTGGATTTTTTTTTTTCCGAACACTAACTTACTACTTTCTAGCTCTTCTCATCTTTTCTGCTTTTACGTTATCACTCCGTATGCTGCACAAAAAATAGTATGTTACAAAATCATGAACAATTCCAAATACACACTTAAAGATAACAAGAAATTTGATTTAGAAATGTAGCTGAGCTCTAATCCAGGCCTGTAAGTCTCAATTTACGAAACATTATTCTTACTGCAAAGAGAATTTCTAACACCAGTCTGGAATTACTCATTCAAGAGGTTTCAATTAAATACTGTGATCCAAATAAAAAATTCCAGGTGTGTTTGTTAGATTCTTTCAGATTGTTTTCCTTTATTTCTGAGCATCTTTGAAATAATCTAAATCATTTATAGGATTGATGGCCTTAAGAACTACTAGCTTAGTTGGATTTGAAGGACAATCTGAAGTTCAGGAAACTAGCTGGGGACAAAAGTTGTCTTCAGCTCGGTACTTTATCACAAATGCCCTGGTCTGATGTTGGGCAAGCCTGATTCCCCCCTCATAAAGTGTGTGCCCAGTAGCAGGAATGGAAGTACCTGTGGGATTTTATCAGCAAACATTCAGAGCAAACATTCATACGACAGCAAGTGGCTAACAAGTTACAGGACTGTGAATATCAGTAGTGGCAAAACGTTGGCTGTAAGTACCTTGCAGAAACATTTGGGCTTGTGGTTCCTATTTATCAACCTAGTCCCTAGCTGCAAAGCAACATATATTGTTGATGACTGGTTAGGAAGTGAATAATTTAAACATTAACTTTGTATAAAAGCAGACTGATTAATTTCTTTCAGATGAGAGATAAAACTCACCTTAAGACCATTTGCTATCACCAAAGTTCCTGTGGTGGTTTTATAAATCTATAGGGAAAATCCAATAGGATTAACATTCTGAGTTATAACTTTAGACCACTGTCTTTGCTATACAGTATCAATAATAGATTATGCTGCTGTTTTTCTTTATTAGTTACTAAATTTGGGTAGACAATAAAAACTGTTAGATGCTCATAGTAAAACTTAGCTTTTGTTATTTGACTTCCTCAGGAATGGCTACTTTCTGTGCAGTATGTTACTTCCCTATGCTAGGGGGCATTGTCACGTTTAGGTACTCCAATCGTCTCTAGGACCTCCTGGAAAATTGTTGGAGCCATCATGACCACAGCCTGTTTGGAATGACTGGAGAGAAGCATCAAGATAACTCAGGTCTTACAGCATCTTCTCCATTTTGTCCCATCAGGATACCTAATGAAGTGTAGGGACTGGTTTCAATGGGCCCTTAGCAGCACTCTAACTAAACAGTCTGGTACAGGTGTTAATCAGTTATCAGCAGACGTCCCCTGACAGATTTTTTTTTCAACTCCTTTCATTTTGTTCTGAGATAGTTTCAGGTAATAGCAAGTATCAGTTATCTCATGGGGGTATGGTCTATCATGATACAGATGAGACAGGGTGCAGCATAAGTATTAAAAAGCCTTTAAAGAGAAGATGCTGACAGAGCTTATGAGTTCGCTGTTGTGCCCAATGGCATCCTATATGGTGTCCCCTCACTAAGGGACCCTAGGATCCGGCTTTCCAGTCTGGGTTGCCTTTAATGGAATAAACCTCTAAAGCAGACTAGATATAGTCCTGGGTAACCAGCATTTGAAAATCACATCATTTACTGGCTGCATAATGACAAACTTCATACTTAAAGCACCCAGTCTGAAAAAAAACCTTGTTCTAAGTCATGTTGCTCACACCAGACTCCCTGACTTATAATACCAGCAACGAATATTGTAAAGCCTCATAGCACTGAAGCATCAAGATCACTCTTAAAGAACCTTTTCTTAAACATTTGGTTTCACATTAAAAGGGCAATAAACACTGTTCTTTTTAGAGGCTTACATGAAGATTCAACTTATTTCATGTGTATTTTGAGTTTTACACACTGAAATTAAATGAATTAAAATATATTGCTGTCTGACACAGTAAAATGGCACTTACCCACTACTGATTTGTGGGCACTGCCATATCCTGAGCTGCACTTGACAAGGAAGATGGAATTTCAAAGCTGGAAAGAGATGACAATGTACAAGAATGATCTACAATAATGATGTAAGGAGCTGTGTGATCAGACAATGATGGCAGTATGGCATATGCCATATTGGTATTTCAGAATAATGAATCAACTTGTCAGAAAAAAACTGTATTGAAATTACATTATATTACAAAAATATACATATTCAGGAAAAAACTTTTCTTTGCATAAAAGTGGCAGTCAGGAAGATATGTACTAGCTTTGCTAAAAGTTCTAAATGGATCTTGGGTCTGGTTTTAATAAGTAATGTAAAATTGTTAGGTGACATCTTCATTTAGTGCAGCAATTCATCTCTATAGCACCACTCTAGTACAGTTAAGCAGACACTACCTGATTAATTTGGCCTGGCTGATTTGCAAAATATCCCATTACCTAGACAACAACAATTTTCAGGAAGGCCAGATTTGGAGGGTGAATATTTTTTTTAATTCAGAAGTTGTGATCAATTGTTGCCATTTGAAGCTCTAAGCCATTAACCATTTCTACATGCTAGCTTAGTAAAGGTGACTGTGTGCAATGAGGTGCTTATCTTTGCTGAGGGGATCAGAATGGGACTGGTTCTAAGCCTTGTCTTTATAACTGATTGTAGAGGATATGCTCTATTTTCCCTGAATCCCACAACTCACGCTAGGAAAAAGGCATGTTGAGAGGAATGTTACTTTATCCTGTTAAAAAACCCTGCTGCTCTCAAGAGGCGTAACCTTGCCTGTCGTATCACTTAGACATTCACTAGTTTCCATCTTTAAGCCTTGTCTGGTAACAAAGTTAGTTACTGTATATCAAGGTAAGAGTTAAATATTCAATAGTAACACTTGGAAAAAGTGACCAATACCATCCACCTTTGCCAAATAATCTCCTACCCTACATGAAGCAAGAAAAATGCTGTTCCAGACAAGATTTAGTGAAGAGGTTGCCTTGTCTTTCAGATGACTTGTATGATGGACAGAGTAGCCTCTTTGAACCACCCTATTGTTTGCATGTCCTGGGCTATTTCTTGTTTCCTCCCTCTTTCTTTTGTCTACAGTGTGCGTTTGCCTCTGCCTTTTTCCTCCCTGAGTTCAGACTTCTAGTTCCACAACTCCAAGCTGGACTGACCTCTGTAGGGCTCGCTTCCCTGGTTTGTCTGACTGCATCCTCGGCAATATAGGAGTTTGGATGCCTTCTCTCCTCTCGCTAGCTCTTTTTAATTTATATACTTGCTGTATCTCTCAGTTGTACCTCAAAATCTCTCTCAATTTTCAACCTTAAATGAGCTTTTCCTGTTCTCAGTCTGAGACAAAATAATCCAACTTCAGAAATCATAAACCACAATAAATGCACAAATGGTTTCCTAGACTTGTAAGGTGCAGACTCCTCAACCTCAATATCTACATGTACATGTAGAGAGAGATATATATCCTTTTAATATTACAGATAGGCTTGGAGTAAGCATTGCTTTTCTAACTATTTCCTCCTTAATTTTTGACAGTGGAACCATATTAAATTGCTTACTGAGCTGTAGTTTATAAAGCATTTTCACAATCTGCAGAGCATAATCTCCTTAGAGAAAAAGAAGGAAGTGCAGTAAGTGAAAGATTTTGTACTACTGTAGCGCTTTCAAAATGAAAAAGTGAATCTGTAAATTTTGCAGATATTTAAATATGAGCAAAAATTATTTCCAGGTCCACACTGTAAATTATTCATTACCCAAGAAAATGGAAAAAGGTCATTTAAGTGTCAGAAAGTATGCTGTGAGATGCAGTGGGTGTGTCCATACTGCTGTGCTAAACCACACCAGATGAAAATGAATCAAAAAATCACATAATAACACAAAAGGATTAAAACATCCTTCAGAATTGTCACTGTGACTGTTTTGCCTTTACACGTGTCAAGTCAATTAATGAAATACAACTAAAACCATATAGTATTTCTGTGGTTCTAAAAATGGATCACTTGAGAATAAACAGCCTATAAAAAGTACTGCTGATAAGAGTAAGAAATAAGTCGGCTTGAAGACTGCAAAGTAGTTAATACCGATTTCTGATGTCAGAGATTATAGGTCGGTTTCTCCAGTGGTACTGGTACACTAACAAGAACATGGTTTAATGCAGTGCCTTTTCCAAGTGCAGTCTAGAGACTTGCTTGCAAGGAGCCCAAAGATTCTTACGAAATACAGTCTTGCATCGGTTATATCACTTTTGTCCTATTTTCAGTTTAAAGTTTGATAATAAGAATGGGTGGTGGCATATAGAGGTCCATTGGCCAACAAAGTGCAGGGGTCACTACTTAACACTGCTGGGCAGGTTTTTCTAGCTATTCTCACGCAGACAGCTTACCCAAAGCCACTGCTGCACTAACAGGAACAGCAGGGTAACTTGAAACATGAGCCAGCCCACGGGCTGCCTTTACTGATACATAATGGAAAGTAATCTAAACTAATTATAATCTAACAAACCCTTTGTGTACTATGCCTTGCCCTAGTATGAATATGGTTACAGAGGTTTGTTAATGTAAACATGGTTTAAAATGACCTGCTGCTTAATCATCAGGCTGATCTGAAATTCTGCCAAGAGACTTCTGTGAAAAGCACAAACTTCTCTGAAAATCTACCCCATCTCATTTTCCAGACGGGTCTCTCGGTTATACTTGTGATGTTTTATTTGAAGAATCAATTAATGGCCCTTTTTCTCCCCATCTGCTATGAATCATATCAAAGCACAGAAGTGCTTTGTGTATCATTCCAAAAAGGAAGTGCTTTGTGTATTTTCAGACAGCAGCTTATCCAGCAAATTAAGATTTAACTCTACATTTGAAATACAGGGTATTTGCCTTTGAAGTTTACGCACCTTTAGAGGAGGGCTGCAAATAGAAATTTAAATAAGTCTCCATTAGTGTTCTCTCTGACGCTTAAAGCAGCTAGCCTATACCCAAGATCCTGCAGATTGTGTCAGGATGAGAAACTGATGATAGAATCAATGTATCTTTGATGCAATCTCGTTTACTTGCAAAAAAGACACACAACATTTAGTGTCTCCTGGTAGATTAAGAACAAATAACAGAAAGCAATTACCAGCTCCAAAGCACCCATTTCAGACAGCGCTGCCTGTTAATGCGACATGTCTTGCACAGGCTCCCTGCACTTACACCACTGCATTTGTATTATTTTACACTCAGCTTCTGCTCTGGGACAAAATACATTTTCTCAGGTGAAAAAATACGGGCAGAGACTGGAGAATAGTTCACACCGGGGCCCTGCCCTTCCATGGGCATAATCTATGCAAGATCTTGGTTGTATAGGCTTTTTTATCCTGCAAAGGATGAGGCCTCATGACTTTACACACCCTTCCAACCCCTTGGGTCACATCCTCACACTTGCATACCCTGCCTCATCATCTTACAAAAACCTGTGACCAACAAGCTTTAGAACAGCCACCTCATCTACGTGCACCTTTGGCAAGATACGGTACACACATAAAAGGAGACAAGGACTTTTCCTGAGATTTAAATATGCCACTTTCATGCCTTTGACTTTGCTGACAGGGATACTCACCAGCTGCAGTAAGAAGAGACAGCAAATGATTTACCAGAGGTTGTTTTTATATAAGATGACAAAAAGTGCTTGTTACACTTCAAGAAACTGAAAAGAACCCATGAGGGTGGCATTTAAATACAGTTTCCCAATCTACACTGAGCTACGGAAGATCTTTAGAATTGCTCCACAATTCTCTGGCCTGGGTCCAGCCACCAGTTCTCTATCTTGGCCTCTTCTGGCTCTGAGACAGCCCAAAGATGCAGGAGGACCTTGCCTGCAGGCCACCAATGTCAGCCTCTCCCCAACACCGCGGAAGCAGCACTGGCCAGCTAGCAGGGTACTATGCATGGGAGCCAAGGCAATGAACATTGGCTGGATAAAAATTCCTAAAGTGAGGAAAATTTTTCTTCCCAGTCTTACTCATGCAGAATGAAAGTGGAAGGCCATAGGACAAAGTACAGTGACTTGTACTGCTGTGTTTGCAAAGCAGCAGCCACAGGTGCTTATTTCGATAAGAAAGTATGTAACCGCCTAGGTTACACCCAGGCATGTCATGGTCACAAGGCTGATGGGGTGTCTGTTCCTTCCAAGGAATTCTATCTGGAGGTAAGCAGGCGAGCTGATGTTCTGCTCCCTATGCACCATAAAAATACTACCATGCTCCCCCAGAAAAGCGCCATGCTCCTGCTGTCAGGTCATTCAGGCTACCCCCAGGATCAGGGTTCAGATGTTTGCCAGCAGGTGCTAAGTCACTGCATCCATTGCTCCTCGCCAAATCTCCTCAGATATGGTCACTAAAGGAATGACTGCAGCCTGTGCATTCACACAAAGACAGTGTCCCTGAAATGTGGGTGTCTCAGTAGGCTGTGTCTGGGGAACCTCCAGTGAATTGTACCTCTCCAAACACTACCAAGCACAAACATCTTTGCCTCCATGAATAACTCTGATGGAGAGATACTGACTTTCGTTGTTCCACTGCTTCCTTTAGCTCTTAGACCAAGAAGTACTGTGAACAGTTCAGGAGGACTGAGCATGATTTCCCTGATAGAACTCCTGGCTCAAGCAGAGCTGTTTGGATAACCAGACGAATGAGTGGCAGGCTCTGCAAGATCACTGCAACTTCCAGGAGTAAGTGTGGATAAAATGCTGTTAGCAACTGTGCTATGTGATGGCAAATGGTGTGCTCTTGGATTGCTATTTTATGTTGCAGCATCCATGCTTCTCACATATTAAATGTTAATCTGCATCAAGGATACCTGGACAGCTTTGTTCTCCAGCATCCATTCCAACTGGAAAGGCTCCATGAAGTTTCAAACAAGTTATGGCTGCATTACTACGTTTTCATTGCTGCATACCTGACAACTACGGTACTATGTGTCAACTATAATTGTCATGATGATCTGGAAACTGCTTTTGATGGTCTGTTTGGTGTTTGGTGCAGCCAGGCACCTGCAGACACATTTTCACTCTACCTGCAAGGGCTCAGGGCCTGACTAACCACCACTGAGTAGAGCAGCATGATGAAATAGTGATAAGGAGTAATATCAACAATCAGCCATATTCTCTAAGGCTGACAAAGACCACAATCCCTATGGAGAAGAGTGTGTTGCTTTGTCCATAGTGAAGATGCTCAAGCTCTAGAAACCACAGCTGTTACATACTTATTTAGTAGACTGCATCACAGACCCCATAAATCATCAATGACAATGTTCACCATCCTTGAACTTGTGAACAAGAACTTGTAGAATTAACGAGTTATAATCCTGAACAGTCGAAGCCCCTTGTGGCAGGACCCAAATGAAGATCTGTATGTCATTCATAGCTCTTCTTCCCCTGGCTATACAGAGACAATATGAGACTCTATGCCACGTGAACCTTTGAGGACCTCAGCTTGGCAGTGACATGGGGGATGGAAGACCTGGATAATGTGGCAGTTCAACCAAGCAAGTAAGAATGTTGCTACATTGCCCTGACTGTCCAGTCATCTGTAGGAGTCAGGAATGAACTAGTTTTATAGACGAATGGCAATCACACTGACCATGGGAAGAGAGGTTCTGCAAGTGGTGTGTTGGTGCTGCAGCTGGTGCTGCCTCCAGTTGCCCTCTCCATTTCTGAACTCATGACAGTCATTCAAGATCAGCATATGATGTAAACCCACTGGGCAACTGTCCTCATTCACCAGAATAATTGCTGGTGAAGCGGAGAATGAGTTAACCTATAGCCATAGGCTGCAATGGTGCCTTGTCTAGAAGAAAGATGGACTTGAACTGTAACTCTGTGTTCCGAAAAGGAAATCCCCAATTACCTTACACTTTTAAATTGAGGGAAGGGATACAGGCCCTTATCAGACTGCCCTGGAAAGCTTGACCCCACAGCATGAGGATGGTTCTGAGGCATTCAGTCTACCACAGTATCCTCAGAGCGTCACCACTGGTGGCAGCAGCACCATAGCTGTGCAGCAAGTGCAAGGGAAAAGTTTAGGAGCTCTGTTAGGCTTGGGTCCTAACACAGGCCATGCAAAGAACTTCCCATATAAGTTTCTGGTTACAGATTAGATCAGGCATCACATGACTAAATGCTGTTGCTCTGTTAGCTGTTCAGTGGCTTACCCAGTAACGCTACTGTGTTCCATGCAGTTACAGCAGAGTGGTATCTCAAACGGCTGCCTTCATGTGCAGGTTTTAGCAGAGAACTCAAGAATTTGAAAAAATGCACAGTTCACCTTTCTAGCTCATAGTATTAATCCTGAACTTTTACTGCTTTTCCCTATGTTCCGTGGGTAAACAGAGTAAGATCTGCAGGCCTGTCACCCTCATACCTTTTATCACCATTAAAATATTTTTTTAAAAAGCGGCTTGGTGTTAAAGAGATGACTCATAATGCTGCAGCATCAGTTAGCTCACTTGAAAGAGATGTTAATGTCATCGTCTTGATTTTCATTACCAAACAATAAGAAGGTAAGGGCTGAACATGTCTTATGCATCTATCACCTCATTTTATATTTTTAAAATATAAATAAGCTACAGAGGTTGGTGTATCTTGGTGTGCTCGACTTTCAAAATTCCATTTTAATACAGATTTGAGCCCATATTTTGTATAGAAGCAATACCGAACAAAATTTAAGCTATTACTATTTTTCATTTATTTACTTAGGGTTTTGTCATGGTTGAGGTAAAATGCATAAAACCTTGTCTCAGAGCTCACAGTTGAAGGACTCAAACCTATAGTAATTCTATGACTATAAGTAACACAGATAAGTAGATAAGCAGTCCTACTGAGTTCAAGGACAGATGAAATGTTTAAACATTTGCTGTATTGTACTTCATCTGCATAAGTGTTTGCATAGAAGCCATATACTATACACAGTTCTGAGTAAAGAAAGATGTGACAAGAGAAAAGTTAGTTTAAAGTAAAGACAGAAGAAGATATAAGCAATGCACAAGCTTTTTATAAACACATCCGTATGGAACAAGCTAACACCCTTGATATAAATTAAGTTCTAATTAGTATTGATGAATTATACAGTTCAGAAATGAGGTTTAGCTCTTTTTCTGTCTGCTTAACAACTATTGATCCTTTTTTTCTGTTTTCTGTATACACGCCAGATAGGCAATTGCAATAATGTACCTTAAAATTCCATAGGTTCTATTTAGAAGGTGCTTTAAGATATTAAGTTTTGAATAACAATTTTTGTTCTTGGATTTTTTTTTTTTCACATAACTTATTAAATATCCTAAGTATGAAGAGTGTGCTAAGTTTTGTTTTATTTCATTGTCAAATAGGAAAAGACTCTTGGCTTGTTTGAGCATTAGGTTTTGATCTGGCTGAATTTTCCTCCTTCTCTGAAATGGATTTTCACTTTCCATTACATCATAGCGCCTTAAGAGTTTCATGGTGTGGATTAATGCATGAATAAAGTCCAAATAATTCAAAATATTATTACAATTGCATTCTCCAAATAATTCAACATATTATTACAATAGTATTCTTCAGAAGACAGGGTTAAAGCTACATCAAGCCCAGTATCCTGACTTTGACAGTGGCCAATAATGCGTACTTAAGGAAGAGTTTAAAATCAGAGCAAACACTGACAAAACTCAGCTGGTATATCCTTCCAGCATTCCATGACCTGTGGTTCAGGAATGTCGGAGCTAAGGGTGATTTCTTTGTTTGTAGAGGTTAACATAAAAACTGATAGCCAAGTGGACTTTATCCCATATAACCGCAATCATATGGATTCCAATACCTACCTCCTAAATGAATTTACTTGGGGAACTGTCTAGATGCAAAAGCCAAGAATTTTGCATGCATTGTTTTATTAGGGTTCCAGTTCCAAAGCCAATATATTTAAAAGTAACTAAACCATCTTTATATTAGAATGCAATCTACAAACACAGACATTCCTTTAATCCTAATTCCATAAATATATACCCTCTTGAGACAAGCATCTTAGAAGAGCGCTCTAAGTACAATTAATTAGCTGTTACCAGCAATATCTTCTCCCAAAGAAGGGTCAGACAACACAGTATACGCAGTGAAATAAGACAAGACAAATTAAAAACACTCAGCAGCTTGCATTAATGGGCTCCAAGTATAAACATACAATTAAAATGGAGTATCCACATTTGCAAAAACTGAACTGTGAAAATCTATGGGGTTTGTCTCTAAAAGATTAGTCAATGTGCAGGGGTTTGATTGTGGGAAAAAGGGAGTAATGAGTTTGGTTCAAACCTAGGCCTCTTTAGCTAGCTTCTATTTTTATATAATTAGTATGAAGACACATTTTTGGGACACACACCTAGAATTTTAAAAATGGAGTGAGTATTTAGGATCAGCATTTCTGGACAGAAAAAGGTAAATCTCCAAAATGGATAACTGCTCCGCTACTTGGAAGTAAAAACAAACAAAAATCATATGGAGCAGGGTATATTGTATGATATATTGCTATCTCATACCTATCAAGGAACATTTTTACTAATACACAAAGATGGAAGAATGTTATCATTTGAATATAGGTTGAAGGTGTTTCTCACTATGGAAGGAAGAGAGAGGTCAGCTTGGTTTCAAACTCTAGGCAAAAAAAAAGTGTGTGCATGTATATGTAGTATATATGCATTCATTCCAAGCAAACTGTTCTCAATTAGAGAGTTATTTCAAGACTGCATAAATTTAACAGAATAAAAGAGAGTCCACAATGAATATCTTATAGTTCAAAGAACAGAGTGATCTGTATGTGACTTTTCCATGGTTACCAAGTATACAAAAGAAAAAATGCAAAACAAAGTGTATTAAGCGGACATTGTTTAGTATATAATCTATGTATATTAAAAATAGCTAAGAATATTAACAGACATGCATCTAACTTCAGTGACCTTGGGTTCATGTGCACTGCAGAAGTCACACATCTCAAATGTCTGTCTTAAAAATAAACAGGAATAGAGAGCATACCATGCTTATAGATGGCCCACTTTGTTCCCGGCAGACATGTATTTTTGATGGGCAACCAAGTTCTGACCTTTCTAGTAATTATAATGAAAAAAGCCAAAGTTTTCCCAGTTTCCAGTTGTGCTCTAAGGGCTTTCATCATAGCACGTTAATGAGAAAATTTGGGGGGCACCTTTTTGTTCTGGGTCTGTATATCGCTCAGCACAAAGGAGTGCCAATCTATAAGCAAGGGCTCTTCAGCATTACTGCAGTGTGATGTAATCTCTTACCTGCACCGAACACTCGTCCTATGACTAAAACCGTAAGCATATGTTTTCAGTTGTAGATTGAAACTTCTTCTGCAAATAACCTCAATGCTGCCTATAAAATAAAATTTAGAACTAATTCATTAGATCTTTTTGTAATAAATCAGAATACATTTGTGGCTCCTTTGAAACAGCTTATGAATATTGCAGGTAACTTGACTGCTGCGATATTTACTGCATGAATATGTGGACTTAATAGGTAGAAGCAAGACAAACAAATAACCAGGAAAGACAAGAGAGAAGGCTCTCTGAAGTAAATAGCTAAAGATTAGCAATGAACATTCTATGAACAGGGGATAGTAAGATGATTAATAAGATGGACAGGCAGACTTTCTTTAAATGTTTTTGGTTTATTGCTATTCTAGACAAGGCTCTGTTTTAATAAGACTATATGATTTCTATATTTGTCACTTTTAAGAATCTCAACAGGAATAAAGTTTCCAAAGCCAAACAGAACAACCAAATCAATAGGGCCAAAATAGATTGAACTGTAGCCCAAAGCTTCAACTATACAAGCAGATGCACTGTGAAGCTTCAACCCAGAGAAGTAAAAGCATTAAAAGGAAGAGACGAGTGATGATGTGCAGATGCGCAGCGTCACCTGCAACTATGACAATAACATCCTTGACTCGGTAATTGAGGACAAATCAATGCTGCTGCTACTCTAGCAGAGGCAGGGAGTGGGGAGAAGGCTGCTCTCCTGGGGCGTGTGGGTGGGGTGAGAAGGCATTTACTTCTGCAGAGAAAGAGAGGCACTGGGAAGATTAGGCAACTGTTGCCTTAGAGGAGGAATGATTACTTTTTCACGGGATATCTGAAGTCAGAACGGGTACATGAAAGGCTACGGAAAGCATGGTCCTGGTCTGGCTTGAAATACAAGATTAAATAAGGGATTAACACTCGCTCTGTGTTTGTCAAAAGCAGGGAGAGACTCATGATTTTTGCAGAAATCCCCTTCATCTCCTCCCTACATATCCATCAAAGGATAGCAGTCCAGAACTGCAGTGGGTTCATGGCCAACCCCAAACGATTTATAATTCTGTTGCTTTGGTACTTGCTATCCAAAAGCAATTATTTTGTCTTATGTATAAACCAAACCAGTACCCCACACTTGTCCACTGTCTTCAATCACTTCAACAGCTTTCTAAAGAAAAATATTGTCACACAGAGGAATAGTTTAACCGACTTACTATCTAAAGACTTAGGAAAATAATGGAAAGCATCTCACAACAACTCACTACCACCCAAAACCAAACACTTTGGTGGGAAGACCTCGTAAGGCCACGTTGCAGATATATGCTACTCAGAGAACGAGTGATTAAGTTGAAGTCATACCCTAACTTCTCTGCATATTACAAGTAACTCTAAGGATCTGTGGAGTTCGCCTCATTTGACTTCCCATTTTAAAGATGCGTCTCACCAGTCGCAGGAAGACAACACTGAGTCCAATGGGAAGCAAATCACTTGCTACAGTGCTTCTGTAATGACATGGCGTATTTGGTGTTATAAAATCTGGTTGAATAGGAATGTGTTCTTTTGAAGCTGGAGGGAGATGTGGTATTAGTGTAAATCTTCATTAAATCCCAGAAGATGCTGGGGGTGAGGGGGTTGAAGTAGCTCAGCCTTGATGGAGTTATAACATCAATAATCTGGACTGCTGTAATGTTCCCTATCCGTATGTTAACAAGTAGTCACAACAGAAAAGTAACTTTGAATGTGACATGTTTTAAGGAGGAGGATGCCAAACCTCACTCTTAGCCAGACTTAATAAATGATAGCCAAAGGTTTAGTGGGACATTTCTTTGCATAGAAGTCTAACACTTCAGAGAAAACGCAAATCCTGAAGAATTTACAAAAGGAGTGCAAAATGCCTTCTGACCAACTGGGATTTTGATAACCTCTTGAAGGACAGTCACAGCAAACACTTTACATTAGAAAAGAGGTGTTTTGAAACTGAGGGTTCTAACATCTAAATAACCTAGGTTTCCTCCATAAGCCCTTTACCTAAGGAAAATTAAAGAAATGAGGCTGTGCATGGATTACTGAAAGCTCCAAAAACGGCTAGTGCCTGGTGCACAACCTGTACCCACAGCAAATATTTTACTGGACATTCTGAGGCAGGGGGACTAGTGCTTCACATTCTGGGTTTGCCTATGAAATAAGGGCAGATCCAACAAAAGCATGGAGGAGATAAAAGGTAACGATTCTTCACTCTCTTTTTTAACTAAATCATTATAGGTCATCGGATGAAACTAGCAAATGGCAAAGTCAAAGCAAACAAATGGAGGTCTTTATTCACAGACTGCATAGTTTAACCTTTCAAGTTTTTTACCACAGTTTTGTTGTCACCCTACACAGCTGCTATTGGCCAGTGCTGGAGATGGAATGCTGAGCTAGACATACCCTAGTTTGTATCCTATATCTCAATAAATCAGTATGGGATGAAAATTTTAAGAAAAACAGTAATAAAATGATAGAATCACTGACTACCACCTACCAGTTAGCTCTAGTCTCAAGCCATACAGTTTACAGTGCCAGTCTCAGTTATGCAATTTCAGTTAAAAATACCCATTTTTCTTGATGTATTGAAAATTTGTGATTTATTATTATTGGTACTGGTTTTACTACCTGATTTTTCACGGTAGTATTTAATATCTGGTGTGTGTTCATGGAATCATGCTTATCTACTGTTTTGATAATCCTTTTTTTTTTTTTTTTTTCATTCTTTAAAACTAAGGGCAATCTTTCAAATCTTTCATCAAAACATTTTCCTGGTCCTTTTAAAGAAGTTTTTAGTTGTAATGCTGCTTATACGAAATCATATTGTATTATACTATGTAATATTATGTCACACTATGTTAAGAGGTGTCTTCCAGTCACCTGATATAGTACTTGAAACTAATGTGAGTTTTTGTATTTTTTTTGAGGAGCTCCAAGTTCCTTCCAAACTCCAGGAGATATTCCACCTGAGTCTGGAATACACTTCTTTTAACTTATCCATCTGTTTCAGGATTTTCTGTTCTGTTATTCCAATTCATGGCAGCATCTTGTCTCTTTAAAATTAAGAGAGTAGGTTCAAAATCAATAACCATAAACATGGTTATTTGATTTCAACGTAAAGGGAAAAGGAAAAAAGGAATCTCTGCAGTATTGTTCACTTCATTACATCTCTTTTTTGCTCTATGGTAATTTAACAGATGCAATGTCTTTAAATATGTCAGTAGAAAAAAAAGTTGTGGAAATGAACTTACTAGTTTTCATTTACGCTTTTCAAAAATTGCCTTTCCCCCTTCATTTTATCTGGCACATTTTTTCACTTCCTTTTGGGTAGGGTCTTTTTAAGAACTACAACGCATACCTTTAAGCTCTGCCATTTAATCACTTTTTTTCCTCATGTTTTTGCTTCCTTCTTTGGGGGTGGAAAGCAGATGCGTGGCTTCTGCAACTATCAGAATGTACTCATGGTCTCCATGCTGAGTTAAGAGTTTTAATTTCCTCATCTCTAGCTTTCAGATCATCTTGATTAGCTTCTCCTTTCTAAAGTCCTCTTCTCCAAAGTTTACAGTCAATTTTCAAAATAGTGAGAATTCACATGTGAGTCTTCTGAAAAGGATTTTGAGTTTAATTACACTGCAGTCAGTATTACTCAGAGGTTTAATGATACCATTATGTAGAACAGCCCTCTGTGTTTCTTCCAACAAATTTGAAAATAATTTCCAATTATTGTGAGTGAGTGAGGATTAGCATCCAAAAATCAATTCTTTGTATTAACTAGAAATTCCATCTCTGCCTAGCTTAAGCATTTAAGCAGATGAGAAACTGAAATAAACCCCTGGTTCTGTTTTAATAGATAGTGCTGCTTCCTTTCCCCTCTGGACAGTGTTCATTCATTTTCCTTTTCCTCATCAGAAACAGAGTAACATAACAAATATTTGTATTGTTTCTCTTTTATAGCCATGTAGATTTTTAACAATTCCACTTTTGAAAGTGTTGCCTGGAATAGTAGTTGTAACTGTACTGTAACTGAAGAAAAAAATTAATTTTCAGTGAAGAAATTAATACTAATTGAAACCGGATTTAAGTTTAATCAAAGATGTAACCCTAGAATCAGTAACATATCTTCATTTACATGCACTCTTTCAAGAAACGATCCATTTCCTGACAGAGTTGTACCACTTCCGTTAAGAGAATTATTAGGCTTGGATGCTTAGCATAACTTCTCCTTTCATGGTAAGACATTAAGTGGTTTTAGAGCGATAAAACTCTTGGCCAGAGCAGTTTCATACAAAAATGCTTTAAACAGCAACTTTACCTACCCAATCTACTTTTCTGACAGTTACCAAGCACAAAATGTTTAATTGCAGACCAAAAAAAAAAAAAAAAAAAAAAAAAAAAAAAAACAATTAGTAAATACANAAAAAAAAAAAATCACAGAGAATGTATGTAAACTAGAACTAATGCTATAGTAAAACCTCACATAAAAGCTGTTTCATGTCATGACTGTCTTTCACGGGGAGTCCTTCCCTAAATGTATTTCTTTGTTTCCAAAATTTGATCCTCTTTTTCCCTTGCTGTGCAAATGTTCTCCATGGAGTGATTAAGGGGAACATTTTGTATCATCTGGCTTTCCCACATTTGTACTTTGAAAATAGCACCTATTTCTGTAACAATTCAATGACCACAAGAAAGCACCAGACGCCTCCAACCTTAGCTCCATAGAAACTATGTTTTTCATATGCAGCTCCCCTTCAGAAAGCAAGCAAATCAAGTACCTCAAAACGGTGAAGCACTGACACCCTGGAAGTACGCAGCTACAGCACTCATCTTCTTCTTTCTTTCTCCCTCCCTCATTTCCTCCCAGAAGTCTGCACACTGAGCATTTCCATTTCACCCCAGCCCTCACCCCAGCCTGGCACACCACCTCTTTTAGAACCAAAAAGGAAATGTTGTGACACTTTTTCTTAAATGAAGTTCAATAATATCTTTCCATGTGGGTATTTCCCACAACGTTTTTTCCCTCCCTCTCCTCACAATTAGGAATGGCAAGTAAATACACATATTTTTGAACAGTTGTGTTGTGGGGTAGAGAAGGGACATCTATCTTTAGAACTCTGTTACTCCACGTTCCCAAGCTTGCAGCACATGCTCAGCCCAAACATTGAACCGTTGGTTGATTGACCTGTCAGGTTGCTCTTACCGTACACATGAACATGAAAATGCTACTTAAAATAATACATTTACTCTATGGAGGGAGAGTGCCTCTGCATCGCCCCATAGTTCTTAACCGTTTTTAATCAAATATTTTTCTGTTTATCATTGGAGAAGTAATTTATGGAATGCACATCATACAAATAGCATTTTTTCTGTTCAGTGTCATAGCACACACATAAATTAATATTTGAAACGCAAATAACATTTTCAGTCAGTTAAACTGCACTCAGAGTTGCGCTTCTAAAAGCACAGTTTACACAGCAAGGGTGGTTTTACTACTCCAAACTATAAAAGAATCTCTTACAGACCATTCTGTACTCCCCGCGGGTCTATAGCCCGTCATTGTTTCTGTACTTTCACATGCCTGCTTTGGCTGCAGGCTCAAGCCAAATTTCCTCCCTCATCTGTGACGGTCTGTGTTAGTGACTTAAACGGGACAAAGGCAGAATCTGAGCGCTGGCACATGACTACCCACACTTCTGACTGCTGGCACGCTTTCGGAAATGGCTGGGCCCCTGACTAGCACTCTCCCAGGCAATGTCCTCGCGCAAGCTGGGGACTAGCATCGCTCGGTAATGGTTTGCAATCTGTATAAATCCAGTAGGCAGTACGGAAAAGGCCACCCTGTTTTGAAGGGGAAAGAACTTAGCTGTGTGCATGCAAGCTATGCCATGCTATGTGATGCCACTTGCCCTGACGCCGAAAGAATGAGTCCTCATCTGCTTTATTTTCTGGTACAGATGTAGCCTGTATGTTTCCACCTACCTGTAAATCCTATCTACCCTTAAGGCTGACAAAACTCTGTCCTTTTACAACCACAAAGCCATGTGATACTGCTTCAGAGACAAAGGTGATGGAGGTAATGAAACCAGCCAACTATGCCTGGACCATTCCACTGAAGGTAGGTCCACTCTTATATCAAGCACAGGACCAAGTTCAGTCCTCCACTGCTCCCAAAAGTTCAGCTGAAATGGAAACTTGAGCACAGTCTTGTACTCATGGACTACTGACAGGAGGTTTAGGATTTCAGTGCAAGTATAGCTCTTTTGTCTGTCAAAAGGTGGGATTCTTTCCAAGCATTCAGTAGGGCTGCTTTGCTGCTTCTGGATATGACACGAGAATCCCACTGCAAAAATATTTTAACACTGGAGACACAGTTATGTAAAAAAATCTTAATTTTTTTAATGGAATGACCACGTTGCTCAGTTACTTTTTCCAAGGTGCAAGCAAACCAGCCGGTCCCTCAGGGATAGCAATGAACGTGCAGTTCATGCAATAATGCTTTCCAAGCCCAGTCACAACTTAAACCTAAATACATGGGGTAATCACTGTTAATTGCTGCATAGTCAGCAGCTACCACAATGGATTATTAACCTTGGTTCGATAGTTTAGGGTTGTCGCCTCATTCTTTAAAGCTGTTTCAGCTGAAACTTTAAAGGAGAAAAGAGAAGGTCTCAGCCTGAGGCAAAAAAGCAGGTAAAGTCTGTCAAGCTATGAACATCTGAAACCAAGCCTATTAGCGACTACTGGATTCTTTGCCAACTCTGCTCACACTGAGTGCTAGTAGGGAACAGAGTGGAGTCAGATTTCAGTTTCTCTCTTCTGAGGCTGCCAGGGACAGTTAGTCCAAAGTGTAGGCCAGCAGAGCCACTGGATGAAATAGAGTACTAGTCTCTTTAAAATGTAACATCTGGGACACAGAATAATCAGAAGTGGTTGTTACTCCTTGTAAAGTAGAAGTAAAATTGACAATCCCCACAAGTTGTACAAAGGAGCCGTTAGTTACAAAGATGCAAAAATGTAATTTAACAACGAACTTTGTCAGTTTATTTTGTATTTTCATTATTTTCCCTTTTGTAGTTCAATATTATGCTGATGTAACATTTACGGTCTCTGCAATAGAGAGCCTGCTAAAATCAAGTGACAAAAGTTAGTGAATCAATTATTTTTCAGTTTGAAAACATCTTCTGTGATCAGACTTTCTATATTTATATTCTTGATATAATACTGTTGGAAAGGCACTAACTGGATGGACATTTTCAGTGAAGTTTTGTGTGTACCATACGCTACAGCGAGATACCGCAACAGAACATCTGCAGAGCTTGGTAGAAAACACCTTCAGAAGTTTTACTAGGAATACTATGAAACCCTTAGATAGTATTTTTAACTTCTGGGAAGAAAACCAATCCCAAAAGCACCCTAAAAACGAGGTTTGCTATTTAATCAATTCTATAGCAGAAAGCTCTTATATTCATAAGCTCAACTCAATCTCTCTACAGGAAACTGTAAAAATGTGCGTATGTATATATGTACATGCATTTTTATATATATATATGCGTTCAAACACACACACACACAAATATATAATGCTGAAATGTGAATAAAGGAGTAGCAGGAGACATTTTATTTCACTGATGTTCGATGTGCCCAAATCAGACTCTGCGTGAACACAGCTGTTGTACGTGACATGGCATTGCAAACGAGCATCTTGCTATACGGTATCAACGGATAGGAAGCAACAGCATTCAAAAGCAACGAGTCAGAAATCACTGTAAATAAGAAACGGGGAGAGAAGTGATTTGTGCGATCTGTCTCAAGGAAACGCGGCCCGCTTCAGTCACATCAGATTGCTTCCAATCTGTAACAGACCGAGAGGCTTAAGCGAGATGAACGGGTCTAATATGATTCGAAACACACGTTCCTTAAAATCGGAATCGAAACCCGCTGTCAGGACAGCGCGTCCCGGGCAGCTACCAGGACCAAACGAAACAGCCCCAAGCAGTGCAATGCGGGCCGGGTGCGTGGATGTCCCTAGCCCGCGCCTTCTCCCACGCCCGCCTCACAAGGCACCACGGCAGGCAACCCCCTCGCGAGCACGTCCTGAGCCGGCACAGCCACGCAAGCTCCTCTTCGCTTTGCGACATTTCAGCGACCGCAACGGTTGGTTCATCCCCCGGTCCACCCGGCCTCTGCAGCCTGCCCAGACGACGGCTCCGCTCGCTGCCCTGCGGCCGGGCCGCGGGGACCGCCCGCTCCCCCAGCCCGGGCCCGGCCCAGGGCGAAGGCCGCGTCAGGCG
>VZTL01006710.1:7825-34656 GCA_013400535.1 Scopus umbretta | reverse complement strand
CTCCTGCCTGAGGGGAGGGCGGCGGGAGGCGCGGGGGGGCGCGGGCTGCCGGGACGCGGGGAAGAAGTGCTGAGGAGGGAGGTTCGAGGGAGTTGGTCGGGGCCGGTAGGGAGATCTCGGTGAGGGGAAAAGGAGGATGAGCTGGAAGGCATGGGTGGGAGCGTGCGAGATGGGGGCGGGGGGGCCCTTTTATTTCTGAAAAAAGTATTTCAGTTGGACCGCTGCTGCGTGTTTGGCTCCCCTGTCCCACTTCCCCAGTGGTATGTGACGCTTTTAAGGAGATCAGGGCTAGCCAGTCTTTTTTTTTGGGTTGTTTTTTTTTTTTTTTAAAATTGTGTGTTTTACTTTTATGGCTATGTCGGAGGGGGGGCTGTTTGTTACACTCCTAAATGATGTCGTTCTATGTGACAGCTTTTCTCTGACCTCGGTGAAATGCCGGAATTACAGGGAGGGGAATGTGCCAGCATGTAACCACAGAGTTATCGGGCTTTTCGGTCTGTGGATCTTCTTGTAGCTCAGTAGTTACTTGAAGACCCTCTGGAGAAGTAGTTCAACATGTGAAATATATATGACCTTTCAAGATACAGAAGAAATGCTCTGTCGTAGGTTGTTGTGTTTGGGAAGATCTTCATATATTTTTAAGAGGGACTCTGTGCTTCTCAGAAGTTTCCAGGCAACTTGAATACTGCAGTAAACCTAGATTTTACTGTTAATTTCCAAGTGCTTGTAAAACCTAATCAGGATGTATATTCTCTGTATTTATTAACAATGGAGGTGCCAGGAGGACCCACGTCCTTCATTCCTTTTCTCTCATCTTCGTTTTTCTCCAGGCTGAAGTAAAAGTAAGTACGTGATGCTGTTCATTGCGAAAGTTTGAGAACTGCCCCCCCTCCACCCCGGGCCGATGCAGTTGATGTTCTCTCACGGGCCGATGGGGAAGGCGAGTGGTGGTGCCGGGTCTCCTCGGTCGCCTTCAGCCTTCTGCCCCCCTGTCACTCGGGTCTAGGGGCTCAGTGGAGGTGCCCCAGCGGAACGGAGCTATCGCTGCAGCCTGGGGGGGGGGGAAGGCGCTCTTCCTGATACCTACGCTGAAACCAAAGGGACTGTAGTTTCCTTCTTTCAAGAAGAAGCAAAAGAGCTGGTGGAAAACATACTTGCCTCACTGGGTGTTGCTAGATTTCAGTGTGCAGGAGAAAAAGGGTAAGGGGAAAGGAAGTGGAACACATTTATTCTATATATTTACCTAGCTATATCTAGATTTCTTTTAAAGTTGAGACAGCATGTATCCCTGCGGTGTAGTTATTTAAAGATAGTTTGAGGTATAAACATGTTCATATACACTAGACAAAGAGCTGTCTGATGTAGCATAATGAGCAGTTTTCATTTTGATCCTGATCTTAAAGATTTATAGATTCAGGAAGTACTGATACTTGCTCTTAATTTAAAAATTATCAGCCTTGTTTGTGTCTCTTTAAGCTTCTGAAATTCAGTTTAATAGGAATCAGTTGCTTCTCTCCGTCTCATTCTCTTCTCCTTATTAAGTATTTAGAAAACTCTGCTTTCCGAAAAATGCTTTCTAGCAATGGCTTGTCTATTTCTGGAGCGTTAGGGTGGAGGAGGGAGCTGCTCTGTCATGTACTCCTGGGAGACTCCTACTCCTGAAGGTGTCAATGGTGTCATTGCTATGCAAGACGTATCAAGATACTGTTTCAGAATTGTCTCTACACAATGCACAGAGATATGATAATTTGAGGAGGAAAATGGCAGTCAGTTTCTGTCGATACAGAAATATATAAATAATCTATAGGATACTTCAGGTAGTTTTTTTAGTTTTTTTTATACTGGTTCTAGCTGTGTGGGTGCCTAGCTAGGTCGACCTGGCTAGGGTCGACGCACCGCAGTTCTAAAGCGTGCAGCATGATTACTTACTTCTGCTTTGTTTTGGGAAAGAGGGTGAGGGGACGTGCAAGAACTAGAATTGGAGCCAGAGGATCTTCGTTGTTCTTGCATACTGAGGTTGTATATCATGGATATGTGCAATTTTAATGTGTGATTTGTTTAGATTATAGTGTTCCCCTCCTCTCTGTGTTCTTTCTTTGATGTTGCTAGCTCTGTGACTAATTGAATGATTTGGAATTACGTATCAAAAGTATCTGTCAGTTGGCAGATGAAAAAGAGGTCAGTCTCCACAGTGCTTTGAAAGAACGTACTATTGTGGTAGAAATAGTGACTTCTTTGAGAAGGGAGTGTCTCATTTTCATATCGTGGAAGTTGTTGCTTGAACCTCTTGATAAAAAACTCAAAGTACAAAGAATTAAATATTCAAATCAACTAGATGCAGGTGAATGTACAGTTACACTTTGCATTTACAATTACTCGGGTCTTGGAATTGCTCTAAAAATACTGAACGAGTCAGAGACAGGCATTGATTATGATCAAGTAAGTGAACATACTATAAAACTTGAATTTAAGATGAAATGAGTATCTTCAAGAATGAAACAGATGATTGTTGTTACCTTCAAACAAGTATTGTGGCATATGAAAATGCACAGTTAGAGCATATGCAGTGCTATTCTACACAGCTCCCAGCTGGTTGTTAACCCTATCATACCATGTTTTGACTTCTTTTAAGCTTTGACTTTGAAATTAGTGCTGGATTTGATACATAGGGTCAACCTTAATTTTAGCTCTATATCCTATATTCTTAGGGCCCTGAAACTCCTCTGTTGCATGACCAGGCAGTTGCTGAAAAAACATCACTTCGTAGGCATGTAGATTGGCTCTGTGATAGGGAAGGAACTGTGATGCATAACATTTGAGTGCCTCTGTGAGATGCCATGTGACTTGCTGTGTTGCAAATACTGGGCACTGCTTTGTGTATATGTATTTTATTTTAATTATGTGAAGAATCGGAATGTCCCCCTGCTGCTGGGGAAACTGTAAGCATGCATGTGCTTCAATGGTTGTTCCTTCAGTTGGTTATTTTGCAGATTAGACACAGCAGTGACTCTTAGGACACATTTCAGTTAATAATGATTTTTTTCCTAATATATTTAGCAACTCTTTTTATTTTTTTTTTTCTTTCAGTCACACAAACCATTTCTTCCTTGATAGAAACCTCACAATTCAGCCACTTCAGAATAATCACCATCTTTCTTTTCTCGCTTTGGGAAAGAAATGAGTTTTTTGGGAAAGTGGAATCACCTTCTCTTTTCAGGAAGTAGAATAAAAAATATGCCAAAGATCAAGTAGTAGGAAGTAGTGGCTGTATCTGATTCTCACTGAAGCTCTCCAGTGAAAGTCATAAGAAAATGAAATTTTCTGCAGTATCTGTTTCTGGAGTGTTGTAAAGGAAAAGGTTTTATTTTCTGAAGGCTAACCTCAGAGTTAGTACAACTTCTAATCTTTTTAGAGACCTAAGAAATTACATATTAATTACAGTGAGAAAAGAATATTCTTGCCTCTTCACTCTTTCTGTTTCCTGGTAATGCTGTGGAACAGAACAATGGCAAATGTAAAGTAGAGAGAGAAAGACTTGTGATGTAGGGAGGTAAGGAAATAGAACTATTAACAGTGATATTTCCCCACGCCTCCCATTGGCTTGTTTTTTTGGGGAAAAAATAAAATAAGGATCAAAGGATCCTGAACCTTCAGTGTATGTGACTAAGTAGGAGGTTGCCCATCTTGCAGCATGCATGTGCACTCCCTGCTTTGGCTAGTGAGAGGCAGGTATTAGCAAAACTGGGATCTTAAGGGAACTTCTGAGACATTCTAAGAAAGTATGGGCGATAGACTGTATATATGTTGTTTGTTTTGCCTTAAGATGTTGTTCTTTTCCTTTTGGCAAGTCCATTTTGAAAAGGATACTGGATTAATTTTAATGCTATGTGGTGGGTGGACCCTGAGTGGATGCCAGGTGCCCACCAAAGCCACTCAATCACTGCCCTTCTGAGCTGGACAGGGGAGAGAAAATAGAAAGAAAGGCTCGTGGATTGAGGTAAGGACAGGGAGGTCCAGTTACTGTCGGAGGCAAAACAGACTGGACTTGGGGGAAATTAGTTTAATTTATTACCAAACCAATCAGAGTAGGGTAATCAGAAATAAAACCAAATCTTAAAACCACCTTTCCCCCACCCCTTCCTTCTTCTCAGTCTTAACTTGACTCCTGATTTTCTCTACCTCCTCCCCCAAGCAGCGCAGGGGGACAGGGAATGGGGTTGCGGTCAGTTCATCACACATTGTTTCTGCCGCTCCTTCCTCTTCAGGGGGAGGACTTCTCACACTCTTCCCCTGCTCCAGCGTGGGTCTCTTTCATGGGGTGCAGTCCTTCAGGAGCAGACTGCTCCAGTGTGGGTCCCCCACAGGGTCACAAGTCCTGCCAGCAAACCTGGTCCAGCATGGGCTCCTCTCTCCATGGGTCCACAGGTCCCACCAGGAGCTTGCTCCAGCACAGGCTTCTCACAGGGTCACAGCCTACTTTGGGTGTCCACCTGCTCCAGTGTGGTGTTCTCCATGGGCTGCAGGTGGATATCTGCTCCACTGCTAACCTCCATGGGCTGCAGGGGGACAGCCTGCCTCACCATGGTCTTCTCCATGGGCTACAGGCAAATCTCTGCTCCAGCACCTGGAACACCTCCTCCCCCTCCTTCTTCACTGACTTGAGTGTCTGTAGAGTCGTTCCTCTCACATGTTCTCACTCCTCGCTTTGGCTGCAGTTGCACAGTTTTCTTTCCCCCTTATTAAATATGTTATCCCAGAGGTGCTACCACTGTTGCTGATGGGCTTGGCCTTGGCCAGCGGCAGGTCCATCTTGGAGCTGGCTGGCATTGGCTCTATCGGACATGGGGGAAGCTTCTAGCAGCTTCTCACAGAAGCCACCCCTGTAGCTCTCCCCCATCTCCCCCTGCAATGCCTTGCCACACAAACCCCATATGTGCTATCACAAACTTTGGGTTAAAGGACTTGCTTTAGTTTGCAGTTTGTGTGACTGTAACACACAGCATGTGAAAAGGCATGTATAGCCCAGAAGTCAATGTAGCAATGGGCTGCAGGGCTCCAGAGGCAGAAGAACTTCCACTTGAGTCAAATAGTCTAACTTGTAATTCAGTGTGAAACTATAAAAGGCTTCAGACAATAAATACATGGACTATTTGAACGGTTTAATATTGCAGATTCTTAGTTACCCTTCTTGAATGCAAACTTGAAGTAGAATGGATTTATTTGTAAACTGTAAGGTTCATGCTACATTATAAGGCGTTGTGAAAATTCCTATGGCTAAACCCCATGATGAATCATGCATTGAATAGAGTATTCAACGTTTGCTATGGATCTACACCTGGCATCTCTACAGTCTTCTGTTTTTTTTTTTATTTTTAAAAGGAAATGTTCTTATGAAAGTTTAAAGATACTTTTAAAATTATATTTTCTGTGAGACAGAATTTTTTTATTTGGCTCTATGTACTAATTCTGTATATTGTTTAGAGATCAGGAGATATTAATAGCTGGATATTTCAGAGCTTGGATTGCTTTACTTTTCTCTTTTGAGCACAAAAATATGTGTTCTCATATTGCTGTGGGAAGTATAAAGAGTGTTTTAAGAATAAGTTTATGAATAATCTTTAATACAACTTAAATATCTGGATTTTACTCTTTACAGAATACTCTTAAAAAATGCTGTGTAGTCTAGGAGTTTATTGTTATCTCTCTTCTGGTAACTTTGATTATGATAAGTTTTCATTATGAAGGAGAATGATTACTGATCTTCCCTGTTCTACTCCTGCCTGCCCCCTGGCTTTGGAATCTAACAGACTGGGCTAAAATGATCTGTAAAAGGGTCTGGTACCACTGCTCATTTTGCTCTCATTGCTTCAGTAATAAATGTCTAATAGAAATGAGGACTAGTAGTTGCAGTCTTCATTGTCAGCCTGTCGCTTGGGTTTGTTCCAGTGCATTCTAAACTTTCTCCCTCTCCCAACCTTTATACAATCCTAATGATGAGGTGCAAGCTCTCCTAAGATTTCTTTGCTTCTGACTCATCCTGTAGATAGGCCGATGACCTGGTTTATGAAGGACTTGCATTACACACAGTCACTTTATTTGTTTGTGTTGTGTTTTGGGGTCTATTGTGACTGTTTCCTCTTCCCATTTTTTGTTGACGTCTGTAAATGTTTATGCTGGCTTGGACAGATGTTTTGAAAAGCTTTACCTAAGAGAGGATAATTCTGAAGATAATTCTTAAGTTTCCTGGTTAATGTCTGCATAAACTAATATGTAAACACCCTCCATCAACATTTAAATTGTCAGTTGGCCTTCTTTTGTTGCTAAATTAATCTACATTCTGCTACTTTTAACAGTGTCCAAAGTGCCTGTGACTGAATAAAGTGTGGTTTTTTTTTTGAAGTGTTGTACTGATTTCTGATGATAGAGAAGACCACAGTTGATTTGTATCTTGTACTTAGATATAATATCTTCTTTGAAAAGATATGCACAATCTTTAGATATCTGTTATTTTGATCTGACTGTTTCAGCTCTGTTCAGCACTAGATTATGTACCGCAACTTTATTCATCAGCATCTTGCCTAGTTACATTTTGGGTTTTTTTGGCTATTATGTGATGTATAGTGTTACTGCACATTAAGCTTCTAGCTAAACACGGAGGTGCTTCTAGGTTGAATCTTGGTGACCTCATAGTGATTCATCTCAAAGTAATGACAAACCTCATAGCAAAATCACCTCTAATAGCAAAAGGGCTACAGCTGACGAATGCGGATGGATCTTAACATGGAGCATTTTCCAATTCAGACTATTGTGAGTCTGGATCATTAATCTCAGATGTCCACACTTTTATCATTTCAGCTTCTGATGTGCAAGTGATAACTTTGGTGGGATAGACTTCCACAGCTTGAGTCTATTTTCATAACGGTAATGACAGTTTCCTGTCACGTTCCTCACAGCATTTCATGCTTCTGAATTTCCACATACTGTATTCCACTTAGCTAGTACTTCGGAGGTCTCTGTCATCTTTGGCTGTGTAAAGTTTTGGCTTCCAGACCTTCTAGTATGGGATCAGCAATTCTGTGAGATCTTGAGGGTTTTTTTTTTATTTTATTTTCAATTGAGATGGTCTTCTCCTTAAGCTTCTAATATTATAGAGAATGAACAGTTGTCACCCCTGTTATCTTAGATGTGATCCTGGAGTTCAGAGTAACGTGAATTGCATTTTCTCTTCTTTGATGTGAGTTCAGAACTGTGTGCGTGTTTTATTTGCGCTCTAAATTTTTTTTTGGTCTAAGAAAAATGCAGGTACTCCTTGAGATAGCATGCTTTTTAAATTCCATTTTAAGTTTGTAAGATAGTTGCCTGTCCTGATTAAACTGTCACCTGACAATTACTAGTTGGTGATGGTCTGTCAGATTTCAAGGGCTGTGGAATATTTTTCACTTCCCTTCACAAATAGTTCTCAGTTGCTGTAACCAGTTACAATCAAAGTATAACTTTGTATACAGCAGAAAAACAGTACAACATCCTAGATGCATTTTCTTCAGTGTCTAACAAGCAATAGTTGTGTGTTTTCTGTTATGTGGTGGTTTGGGGTGTGTTTTTTTTTTTTTTCTTTCTCCTAGAAAGGAATGTGCTAGTTTTGTTTAATTTCAAGGAAAAACACCCACTCTTCATTATGAGTAAGGGATAATCTTGAGTTTGTGTTCATATAATTTTGAAAACAGCATCTGTTCTTCGTTGCTGTGACTTAAAAAAGTAGATCTGTTAGGTGAGTGGAGATGGGCCGCTCTCAAGTAACACGTTAGAATTGAGTTGATCCTGGTACCAGGCATTGGATACCTAATAGTTTGAAATACTGTCTTCTGTCCTGTTTTCATTCTTGCTTTTTCTATTCTGCTTTAAATTGTCTGAGGTTCATTGTTCTGATCAATAGAACAGCAGAGCTAGTCTCGTGTGGCAGAGAATAGCAGAGACAAGTGGCAGCTTTCAGGCAGAGCTTCTCTTTGAAGGTTACTTGATCTAGTTTTGTTTTGTCTGCTTTAGAACCTGTATGCAGTGGAGTCCAGAAACTCAGCACATGTGAACTTGAAAACAACAACTGTTGAAATGTTATTTCTTAACATCATAAAAGTACAATTAAAAGCAAATAGAGTCATTACACAGTACCAGCTTGCACCAGTTCTTAGTTCACACTTGGCCATCTCAAAGTTCAGGTGTAGTGCAGGTAACAGTCATGTCTCTTGCATCATCTGGAGATCCTCCATCAAGCAGAAATACTTTGTTCCAGTTCCCAGAGTTAAAGAGACTGTCCTACTTCCAGGGGGCTGAGAATGGCAATACTGTTCTCCATGCATTGGTGTCCCTGCACGTGGAGGTTTGTCTTTGGAGTGGGAATATTTCCTGATGTTTGCTTTCTTTTTGTCTTCAAAGGTGATAATTGTGACCAGTACCACTATGTCCTCTTTTTTGTTTTTTTTATGGATGCCATGATGTCTTGTCCTTTCCCTTTAGTCTTTGTTTCTGGATTGATCTGATGTATCTTGCTGTTGCCCTTAGCTGCATATTCTCCTTCTTACCGTGTTGGTCCAATGCTGTACTGTGGACTACAGTAGAAAATCAGTAAACGGGAGCTTTTCGTAACTGTGCACCTATGCAGTTAGCTTGTCTCCTAGAAGGTCCTGTCAGGTTACTGCTTTTTTTTTTTCCATGATGTACCACCGTCCTTCATACTGCAGTGTCATGTGTAGCTTCAGATCATTTGTGGAGAAACTCTTGTCCTGTTGACTTGGGCAGTACTTTCTTCTTGTCCAATCTTAGTTCCTTTCCTTGGTACTCTTCAGCTGATGCATCAACAGACTTGAAGGAAAAGGGCATGGAGAAGTACATTTTCTGGTTCCAAAACTGCTTTCCTTGCACTCAATTCTTAAATTTAGAGCTTTCCCAAAGCTGCTGTTCCTGAATGGCATCTTTGCATACAGTGAAATATTACAGTCCTATTTGCTAGAAATACTGCTAGCTAGATGCTAGATTGTACATCCTATTGCACTCTTGACAGATAGGTTGTCTTCATGTGGGTTGCACAGGTTCTGATACCAATCCTAGCGTGGTGGTGTCTGTGAGGTGGGAGAAGCCTATCACTGTTATGGCAGTGGAAGTAGTGGTGGCCTTCTTGTTGCAGACCTTTAAAGCCTCTCAAACTTGGAACAGTTGTAATTGTAGAAAGCATTCCTTGTGAAAGGTCCTCCAGCAGTGCCCGTCTGGGTTCCTGGGAGTGCCTGGTGAATAGAATAACTGATCTTTGGGGATTTATGCTCCCGACAGCAAGTTGAAGGAAACGTTGGTATGACGACTTCCATTCTGGAGAAACTGCATCTCATCTCAGCTAGAATGTCGAAAAGTGCTGCGCCTGGTTTCAGCAGATGAAGACAAAGAACTGTTTTAGCAGTGTTGTTGGAAAGAATGTGGCACAGATACAAGCTCTTCAGCTTGCTTTTCTTGGGGTATTACTTAAGAGTCAGACTGAGCGCAGCAACTGAGGCTGTTGGAGGAAGTCATTGCCAGCTGCAGCAACATTGGGAGAAGCGCTTTCTGGAAATTGTTAATCTCTTCTTGGAGCTTTGAAAATCTGTTACTTTTTGTTTTAAGGTTGTTTTTTTGTTTATTAAGGATAATTCTGCTTGCTTTGTATGGAGTAATTCTGAGAGAGTTTGTATGTCTCAAGTGTCCTATCATACCTCTGTGTTATGCAGCACCTTCTAGCTGTCTGATCTTGTGGGACAGCTTTTTTCCTCAGTATAATGCAAAAAGAATGAGGTTGGACTTATTTTATAGTAATCATATGCTTATTTGTGATGTAGTTTTCCCCTTTTGCTATGAAAGTAATATTACAATAACCTTCAAGACACTTTTTTTCTTTAGGATAAGGCAATTAAACATCCTAAATGGAAGTAAAAATGGGATTAAGTGGATAGTGCAAAATTGTGGCTCACATTGAAATGAGTACATAATAATTAAAAATAGGTGTCACTCAGCTTTTTAGTGTGTAACCTTATGAAAGTGGGAAGGGTTTTACTAATGTTATTGAATGTGGAATACAAGTTAAACTGCGTTTATGGTACAGTTTAGATTAATGGATTGAGTTTAGGACTGGATCTCTTTTTAGGACTGTAGCCAGCATTACAAATCTTCAGTGTGTTACTAGAGTTACAGCACTTCTGTGTTCCACTTTCTCAATCTTCTTATTCAGTTCCAAGAATGTGGCAGGATTAAGTGGCTGTCTTACTTTCTAGAAGAAGGGTGTTTAACTGAAAAGCCTTCTGCTGACAGCTCTTTAAGGATGTGCGATGGTAAAACCTTTCTGGAGTACTCCATAATGGAAGATCCAGATCAGTGGATTTCTCAGTGAAAATTTTCCTCCCACTCTGAGTTCAGCACTTACTTAGCTAGTATCCAGAGAAGTTCAACGTCGTGATTCTCTTCAGTGACATCCACTGCTTCATTAAAGCTGTGGACACTCTAGCCCTGGTCTCTTTAGGACGGCCACTGACCCCCCCCAGTCCCTGGCAGGAAAGAGACTGTTTTGAAGCTATATACATTGAGTACCATTCTCAGTACTTGGTAAGAGTAGTAGTATGTAATATTAAGTTGCTTTAAGACAGACTGCTTTCTGACTGTGACATGACGTACTGTAATTATATAGACACTAACTCAGTCTAAATTTGCCGTACCTGCTACTATTCCTTTCTGGGCACATGAGTGCATCTGCCTTACCGCTGACTTCAGCAATGGCTGTGACGTAGCACTAGCAACAGTATTTGTTCTGTTTGCACTGAAAATAGTACAGCAAGCTTCAGTTCAACTTCTGTGGTGCATACTGCCTCATTGATGCCTCTGTTAATGATTCTTGCGCTGTCTTGCTCAGTACATGTTACTAAAATGGAACTGATCACAAAAGTAATATTTCTCTAATAATAATTTTACTGTGCTATGTGGTTTTTTTACATGTAGTATTAGCTTATAGAGTCCCTCAGATCTGCAAAAATCATTGCTATGTGTACTTCTGTTTGTACCAGAAAAAATCCTGAAAGCTCTTTTAGACTTTCTAATCTCCCAGTAATTTCAAATGGTCTCTCTATACTTATTCCAAGTTTGATTAATCCCTTGTAAAGATGGCTGATAAGAATTGAAAATAATATTTTAGATGAGATTTCAACAGTGCTTTGCATGAGAGCACTGATGTTACCCTATCCCAACTAGATGCATTTTGTGTATGTGTACAGATTCCTAGGATTGTTGGAATAAGTCATGATTTGCTTTTTCATTTATTTAGTGTTTGGATTTTTTATACTTGTTTATCCTTTGCAGAGAGATGACTTTCTGAAGCTTTAAGTTTTCTGTTTGATTTGAGTTGTTGAGTTACTGCAGTTCTGTGAATGGAGGTTAACTATATGTTTTGATAATTAATTCAGAAAGCACACTGTCTTGATAAAGTTTCTTAAAAGTGTTAAACCAAATGAGAATTTCTGTTGAATAGAGTAAGTTAGTTTCAGCATCTCCTATCAAAGAGTTTTTCCTCTTTTGGTTAAGAGATCTTTGTACTTGAAATCTGGTGCTGCTAATGAAAGTTTCTTGCACATCTTTCCTAAGCTGCTTTTTTTTTTTTTTTTTTAAACTAGCCTTCAGACATACAGTTTGGTGTGAAGTTGCTCTTTGAGGGGCATTCTTTTAGCAGCCATGACAGCTTCTGCTGCTTCTGCTGCTTGATGCTAAATCCTTAATTGTGCTAGTAAAACCGCTTATGCGGCTGCTCATTAAAAGTGGATCCGGGAACTGAACTTGGTTAATAACAATCAAACTTAGTTACTTTTTTGCCTTACTGCTTTTAACCTGGATCGTTTCAATGAGCAGCTTTGCTAAATGGCCTGCAGGCATATTGATGCAAATGGGTGGATAATATTATGATACGAATGAAAGAGGAAAAAATGGGAACTGCTTGAGGCTTTCTTTTAGCAGCTTATGAAAGAAAAGAAAAAAAACACCCCAACCCACTATAATTCCCCTTTTAAACAGGGCTTTTCACTTCCCTGCTTAGAAAAATGTGTTAGACAAAAATATACTCAAAGTGGTATAGATTTATATAAATGTAGAACCTCCTCCTCCCAAACTCCCCCCAAAAGGAAACAACTTTGTAGCAGCTTAGATTTTTCCAGACTTGCTGGTTATGTAGGCTCAAGGTCTTTCCTACTTGATCGTAGTGGAGAGTCTTTACAGGTTTAGTAATCCTATGTTAAATGCATGAATAGTTATTGGAGCTCTGCTCATGTCATCCCAAGCACCATATAATCGATGAAAGGAGAGTGCTCAGGGTGTTAGGGATAAGGGGTGACCTGATTGCTCTCTGTAACTACGCAATTAGAGATTACAGACAAGGTGGAACTGGGCTTGTTTTGTAGGTGCCCAGTGGTAGGATGAAAGATGATGTATACAAGCTAGATGGGCTTCAATTATTATTCTGTGTTTTTATACCTCTGGGAACACCAATGGCAGCAAGAAAATCACTCTCCCTTGCTCTTCAAGTTAAAAGAATATGGTATGCAACTAGAATGTCCTTTCAGTGCTGCTTATTTTGTTCATCTGCTAGCTTGTTTTTACTGAAGCTGTAATAGTATGTCAAAATGACGTTTCAGTGTACTACATATCTGACATGATTTTTTTTTTTTTTTCCTTCAGCAAATTTGACAGGCCATGCAGAGAAAGTTGGCATTGAAAACTTTGAACTCCTGAAAGTTCTTGGAACAGGGGGTAAGATGCACTGCTTTTTTAAGTTGAGTGTTGGAAGCATTACTCTTAAGTATAGTTCTGTTTTCCAGCTGAGGTTTTGGTAATTGGAACGTTCTTTAGGAGGATATATCAGTTCTGTATTGCATAATTTTCTTCCCTTTTTTCTCGCATATTGTGCAAAATTGGAGGTCAGATGTTCTAGCTTATAGCACTTTTGAAGATGCACATTTTCAGAAAAATGGAAAATAAATGGTTTGAGACTTATGACAATTTCGTACAGTTTATGAAAAATCTGGTCTAATTAAGGCATGGTCTTGATAATTTCATTAAATTTTGAGACTATTTTTTCATTAATTTCTGGAAAAAACCCAGTAATGTTAGTACATTTTTGAATAGGATGCTCCGCTCTTTAACTGTATGTTTTACAGTTGGCATTGGCTCTACTAGTCTCTTTCTGTCCTATTCAAATTCCAGTAATTTTTAAGATGGAAAATGTTCACTGTTGTATTGTGGGTTTCAGCACAATGTTGGAGATTTGTAGGATATTGTAGGATTGCTGACTGTAACCAGCAAAAAAGCTTTGTTTCTCCTTTGTTAAAGTGGCACACACAGAGGCCTGTACACAGACCAAAAGTAATGGCTTTATTCTTCGTAGTGTGTTTACACACTTTTTTTTTGTATTAACATCAGATGCAGTGTCGAGTAGATTGGGATAATCATGAAGATGGACTATCATCAGGTTAGAAGTTAGTTATGTTAAATTTTGAGTGTTATTAACAGCTAGCTTTTTAAAATTTAAATTTAACAGGTTGAACAATTCAACTCTTGTTAAATTTCAGTAGTTAGTAGTAAAGGCAAGCAAGGTTTAATATTCATAAATATATGTTGTGTATTCATAGGCAGAAGCAGCTATGATGTTCTGAAGTGGTCAGTATTGATCTGAGTGGGGTTGACAGAAATGAAATTACTTATTATTCATTTATGTGAAGATGTCTTTTTCTCTCCTGCTGATGGAAACATTGGTTGAAATTTTTAATTGTGTGTATATGAAAACCAGTCCCATACCTGATTTTTTTTCCTTAACACTGCCATTAGCCTGAGATCACCTTAATATTACAGACTATTGCATTTGGAATACAAAGTAAGTTTTGGTGGTTTCATAAGTGTCAGTCTTCAAGTCCAGACTAGTAGTAGCCTGACCTCCTCCTGTTGTCTTTAGGCAGTACCTCTGAAATACCCCTTTTGCTGCTGTTACTGTTGTCTGTCACTCATTGCTACTTTCTATGCCCCCTCTTCTTCATGAACAGATTAGCCAAACTTCTCTTGGCCTGGGATACTCTTAATCATAGTAGGTAGTCCTTAGGCTCATAATGCAAAGCTATCCTAATCACTCAGGTTAACAGGGTAATTTTTGAGTGACCCCTTTCAGAAAAGGCTATTTCAGTGGGTTGACAATGGGATTGACAGTGTGTGTGTGTGGGAAAATACTGAGGAAGCATGTCTGTCCATCTTCATCCTGCTCTAGTAGTCATGTTGCTCCAGAAACATCTTCTGTTTTAGTAGGCTTCAAACTATTCAAGAACTGACTAAAAAGTTTCTGCAAACTTTAGGAATCCAAGGATGCCTGGGGTATCCTGGAATGGCATTTGTAGGAAGAGTAGTATTTTTTTTTTATGTCAGGAAATACTAGTTCTGTTTTTTAGTACGTAATTTCAATCATAGCCTGAGGTTCTTGCTTCAGAAATCTCGATGAGCAGTCAAGAAGCTTCTTATCACAGCTCAGAGTAGTGTGCTAGGTGTGTCAGAGGTGGTTGTTTGCCAATTACTGGACCTCATTAAATGAAATGACCTGATCAGAATGGCACTGGTTCTGTTTGCTTTTGGGAAAGTGACCATCTGTGAATTGTCAGTGTTTGCAGTAACATGGAATCTCTGAAAACAGGATTGGAATGGACTTGAAGAGATCTTCTAATTGCTTGGCCCAAAATAGTTATACCTGCATCATCACTGACAATGATTTGTTCTTAAAAGTCTCCAGTAGAAGAGACTCGGCAGCCTTCCTAGATGTTCTTACTGAGGATGTTTAATTTCCTAGCTTGAGAAGCATTCTGGGGATTGCAATAAGCAAAAATCCCCTCTCATTCTTGCAAGAGGTTCCAGAAAGAACATTATTTCACAATAGGATATACCTGTTTTAAGGCATTTTTTCTGCAACTGTCATCCAACAAAATTTTGATGCAGCTCTGAACACCATCTTCACTTTCGGTGTATTTCTAATTGTTACGGTCAGAAGAGTTTCTGTGTCCTTTTCATTGACTTGACAGAGCAGAACAGAAACTGAAGCAAGATTCTGGCTGTTTGGCTAAGATAATGCTGAAATGTTCTACTGTGAAATAAATATTTGTAAGCATTTATTTGGCCTACTGTTGCAGAACCATGCGGAACTTGTACAAATTGACTCTGGTGCTGTTAGTTTAATAACATACAAACCCCTTTGTAAAAACTTAGTTTTTTGGGAAGTTCTAGAACTGCCTTGTCAATAACAAGAATTACTGTGCCAGCACTCCATCTTAATATGGAAAACCAACTTAAATGCCATAGATCTTGCTGCATGTGAAAAGTCTGGGGCTATACATTCAGTTATTTAGCTATCCCACTGACTGTATGTTTTTCCTGTGCAGTGTACTTTGCTTTTTTCCCCCCAACTTCCATAGCAGAGATACTATTTTTCAAAAACTTCATAAGACTCTAACTACCTGTTTGCATGCAAACTTTGCTACAAGAGTTTAAGTGTGTTGTGTCATGAGTTGTGGCGTCCTGTTTAGGCCTGCAACTTCTTGTTCTCATACTTGAATTGAGGTCGGAGGAGTGACTATGACTACTCTGACTTATCAGTTCTTTGTACCAGAATATATGTTTACTTGGGGGAATGAGAAGTAGTATAAAGAAAACTGTCTATAATCACTGTACTATAAGTGAGAAATATCTGGTGCAGACTTGTCTGAGATGATACTGTACAAGAGTAAGGCCTCATTTAGAACTTGTATTCTCTTGTACAAAACTACGTCTGCATTTTAGTTGTCAACCTTAGGCTTACTCTCTCAAAAAATGAGGAAATAGTTCAGAAGATATTTGCATGCCTTCTGTATTGATAACTAAGTCTGAATTATCTTGTTCTGTAGTTTTTATTCTATTAGAATAAGAAAGGATGATATTTCTTTAATGTATATCTAATTTTTAATCTATGTATAGTTGGCATTCTAATTATGGGCAAGCTAACTGCCACCCTAACTACCTATTGGCTAGGTTGCAAGTTGCCGTGGCTTATTGGATGCTTTTAACTTTCAGCCAGGGAAAAAAGGTGATAATTTAATTATTTCAGAAATTGGAAATATTTCAAGTGTTTTCTAGTAGTGTGTGTGGGAGACTTGCTTTGTTGGGGTTTTTTCCTCCCCTCCACCCCCTCTTTGTTTTTAATCAGGGTCTATGGGGAAGGCAGGGTGATTCCTGGAACCTAGAGACCTCTGCAGATGGCAATTGTATCTCCATTAGTGACTTGCCCCCAGATTATGGGCGGGATGATAAGAGAGAACAGTGGGAGGTTTGAGTTTGGTTTGTTTGGTTTGTTTTGGGCTGTTGGATTTCTTAGACAATTCTGAAAACTTCTCTGTTCTTTTACACTAGTAAATTTTATGAAGTGGAAGATGGAGTTGGGGGTTGAGGTCGTCTTAGACATTGATTCACAGAGACAAAAGGGGTACTATTGCTTTTTTGGGAGTGATTTAAAGAAAAATGAGGAAGAGGGCATCTGATGGCTTTTGTTTACATGCTGCTGTGTATTTTTAGGCAAGAGCTGTCTTTACTCTGGCAGTGAAAGCCTTATCCTGGTGTGAGCTTTTAGGTATTACTGATATTACGGTAATATAGCTAATGCTAAATAAAAGCTATGATGCTGTTTTAAGTCTTCACTGTGCAGTTATGCAGCATGCAAAGTGTTTTCAAACTACCTAATACTTAAATTATGTACAGTAATGCAAAGCAGAATATATTGAAACCTAACAGTCATATCAACTGTTACTGTAGATGCTGTTTGAACTATTTACAATATTTTAAATATAGTCTGCTATGAAGCAACTAGAATAACTACAGGAGATACTCAAAATATGTTAAATTGGATGATACCTTGCTTAAGTATATGTAATTGTGGGAGTTTTGTATAACTTGGATGGTGTTGGTGTGTTGGTTTTTTTTTCCAGGTAACAGCAATGAAGGGTTATTTAAGACTTAATTTTTAAGTTTTATTTTTTAAAAAGACAAAAAAAGTTAAGATTATTAGAAATAGTATTCTTGTGTATTGATGTTTCTCCTGGGAAGTGATAATTTTTTTTTTTGTGATAACACTTTCTTCATGCTATGGCTTAGCATAATTTCATACTTACTTTGTTTAATTTGCATGTCTTTCTTGCATTCCTTTGTCTGGTTTGTTCTGGCACACACTCTCTCAACTGGAAGCATGCTTTTGTATATTTTGCTTTTTGGTGTTAAAAGAATATCATAGTATACACGTTCCTCTTTTTCCTGTGAGACTCGAGTCAAAGACAAGAAAGCAAAAACCTGAGTTAGTAGCCTTTTAGTCTGAGTTGGATCATTTACCTTGCATTAAGGAGCTATTAATAGAATAAACTTCCCCACTGAAGAAATCAGTAACACTTTACATCAGTAAAACAAAATACATGACACCATGCCACTGTTAATAAAGCTATTAATAATGTACTTGTTGCTCTGGGAGCAAATTATTGCTTACTTTACTTCTCTGACTTGCCCGTGTTCTACTCAGGATATACTTTCTGAAATTCCAATCTCTTTTTGTTTTTGCATAAGTCCTTTTCTCCTGCTGTTACTGTATAGCCTTGTTAACTTGGAATTTTCAGATTTCCTGTCCACTGAATTCATGTTTCCAGCTGTCCCTCCTATCTAGTTAAAGCTCTTTTTTCCTGTGACGTGAAAACTAGTGTCTATTCTATAGACAACACAAGGGAACAACAAGACAAGGTGGCTGTGTTGGTTTATGCATGCCTGTTTGGCTTATTTGCTTCATTCTTTGTAAATGTGTTTTTAAAATTAAAAAATTGTTAATGTGGAGCACATTCCGGGTCACAAGTTTTTCTACGCATAGATTATTCCTCTTTTTTTCTATTCAACTGTTGCTTGTTCTGATTTTAATTAATGTCACTTTTGTTTGGTCTGTCAACTGTGCTTAAGAAGAGACAATACAAGTGGTTCCTGAGTATGTGCCCTGATAATCTGGTCTACTGCTTTAACTACAGTCCACTAATGAAGACAAAATTAATTAGAAACAAGAATATAACTGCCATAGATAAAAGAGAATATTTTATGTATGATCTTGTGGAATTAAGTGCTTATATGGGAAGGATAGTCTCCGTGTATGTGGAAGATACTTTGAAGGATATATTTATATGAAGGGAAGAAAATTGGCAGGATGAATGTCAGATTTAAATGATCAACTCAAAAATCTTGTTATACAAGAAGGTATAATGAAGTTCCATCAAAGAGGTCAGAAAGTCTTCCGATAAAGTTAAGACTGTGAAATTAAGTTAGAGCTTTCAAAGCATATTTAAGAAAATTTAAAATATTCTCCTCTTATAAGAGAAGAAGGAAAGAAGTGGGGTTACTGTGCTCAGGAGAGTGAGCCAGAATTAGGGAGTACCTAAAAATACTTCCAAACTCCCATTAATATTTTATTTCAGTTTCTGCTGAGGACAGCCATGATGAATACTGAATGGAAAGTGGGATGGCTAATCGGTGACAGAGTTGGGAAACAGGCAATTACTTTTCTGTACAAATGGGACTGTGTTCAGTCTAAGAACCTGGACAAATTCATCCCATTCATCCATCAGAGAATTTTGGGAGAATCTGGACATTAAATTGGACATCAGTAGGAAAGATTCTGACTGGAACTAATGTCGGAGGTGGTTCAGTGTAACTGGAGAGAATAGCAAATGCAATCTTATGTTTAAAAAGGAAAGAAGGAAGTAAAAAAAAAAGATCCGGGCAGCTATTGATTAATTGTTCTGACTTCATCTGACTTCAGCAGTATGCAATGCCTTGAAAGCAATTTTGAAGAAAATAATTTACCTTAATTTTTGTAATAATTAAACATGAATGTCATGCTTATCCAATGGTAGATTGTCTTACATGTGAGAGCTGCCTTCTAAAACCGTACTTTCTTAAAAAAAAAAAAGTTAGGCATGTATTGCGTGCCATACCTACTTACTGTAGTAACATTTACTTTTTTTTAAAAAAAAAAAAAAAGCACAAAAGCAAAATGCTGATAGAAAGTACATTTTAAGATGCAACTTACCCTCTCACTTTCTGCCTTTCTTGTTTGTCATTTCTCACTGGTTTAATGGGACAGGGAAC
Organism: Scopus umbretta; assembly: GCA_013400535.1. Classification (NCBI taxonomy): domain Eukaryota; kingdom Metazoa; phylum Chordata; class Aves; order Pelecaniformes; family Scopidae; genus Scopus; species Scopus umbretta. The sequence goes on along the minus strand of VZTL01006710.1, from coordinate 15,435 downwards.
TTGTTCCTGGAGAAATAATAATGTTGAAAAAAGTCCATTAAAGATTCTTGCCTCTCTGATATTTGAGGAAAGATGTAAGAATGCCTCATCTTTGACAGTTTGGCGTACAATAAAGATTGGAAATGCTTGTTCAGAATGCTATTATTTGATCTTTAAGGTTTTTGCTTGGCTTTTTTTCTTCTGTTTTTAGCTGCTAAAGCTATATGCCTTTCTGACTTTGCCAAATCCCAGATTTTAATTTATATGGACAGGTACCTGCACAGTGAGAGTTCTGCCTCCAAATCCTTTAGGAAGATTAAATCTAAAGACTAGTTTAACAATAAAAAGTGCAGAGGAAAGAGGTCATTAAGCATGTATCATGCAAGAATACAGTGAAATTCATTCAAATTATTAAATGTTTTGTACCTCTGAGTCTTTTTCTATTTTGTCTTATGATTATTCTGACACTGATAGTTAAAAAGTAATTTAAGAGGTGTAGCTTATGTTAACACTTGAAAACATTGTTTTAAAACTGTATACAAATGTCAAGTTTTGATGGATTTAGAAGTCTGTGTAAACCATCCTGTGTGCTATAAACAATAAGAATTGCTTGCCTGTTTCTCTGTAAGAATTAGCTGGCATGATGCAATGGCTTAATTGTGCATGCATTTATACAGAAAGAATAGAGAAGCAAAGAATACTCTTTTTTAAATTCGTTGTCTTTCAGCGAGTATGTGCTTTAAAATACCCTACTGACTTGCTGAATTGTTACTTACGATGATGCATGTTACTACGAATGTGTATTCATGAAAAGGGCAGTAGTGAAAGGAAAGTTTTAACCCCCAATTATATTTTTCTGCCTTGCAAATTAAGTGGAAATTTGGTATAAATTGCTAGTGTGAAATCTCTTATCTTACAGGCCTGATATCCATAGCAATTATTAGTTGCACATTGATTTTTTTCCTTTAACTTTAAACTTTTATTTTATTTCTCTTAATAAACTGCCAGGTCAGTCTAACATAGTTTGTGTGTATATGTAGAATGTACTATACAGTCTTTTAGTTCTATCATTTAAAATATTTTGGGGGTGAATATTTGGTGACTCTTTGTGTGTTTATGGGGAATATATGGCTGGCTAAATATTTCTGCCTTGGAAGTAGTTGAGATGTGCATCAGATTTTTATGAGAAAGCAAAAAAGCTTTTCTGAAATGAAATTATCAGGTAAGGGTACTCTTGCAGTTAGCTTATGTGCCTTCTCCTTGCTGCCACTCAAATGAGTTGCTTTGGCGGTCTTGTCTTAAGTAGATTCTCGTGGTGATACCAGAGATTCTAGTGTTGAATATATCATGAGTCATTTGATTAAAATAGTGCCACTTAAGACTTATTCTCATGAAAACTGCTGAGAATCCTTATCATTCTGTCAGGCCTTTTCAGATTTCTGAAGAAATAATTTGTACCATGGTAAAGGTCTATGTTGCAAATTCTTTTATGATAACACTAGTATAGTTTCTAGAGATTTCCTTACAGCTATTACACTTACCAGATAATTTTCTTACACTGTATGTAAAGCTGTAGTAGGCGCTGTTAATATACTGCGGGCATTCTGCCACGTAAGATGCATTATTGTATTTTTTTATAAAGTGTGATTAAAGATACAGGTAGCCAAGTGTTAAAATCTAGGGGGTTTTGTTTATTTTAATTTAGCTTAAAATAATGATCTCCAACATTTACGATAAATCTACTGTTTCCCAGGAACCTAAGGAAACTTCGGTTTAATGCTCTAAACTGAGCTTTTCAGAGGCCCAAGGAAGTTCAATGTCAAGCTCCAGCTGAAAATTGGTGAAAACTAGAGGTGCTCCCTCAAGCAGCTGAGAAATGCAAGCTAAGGCCAATCTGTGCACTGTTTTTGTTGCATGTTAGTAGAATGCAGAAGCATTTATCTACATTTTTTGAGAAGTAACTTCTTACAAAAGATGTAAATACTACTTTTGGAAGCAGGTTTTTTTAAACCAATGCTCTCAGTAGTAGGGGTCTATACATTTGTGGGTTTTTTTCCCCGCTTCAATACTTTCCTTGAAGTTCTAACATTCTGTTCGCTTTTTTGGATTACCACTGGTGTTTTCTCATAGGGTTGTCTGTGGTAATTGCAGGTATTCTTTTTTCTCAGTTATAACACTGTGCACAATTAATTTTTATCATACTTCACTTGGATTACTCATTTAATATTTTGATACTGTGGTGCAGTTTTCAGCAGCTTCGATTTCTGTTGCAGTGGATAATTTCCTGAACCAAGAAAATCAGCTTTCTCACTGTTCATATATGACTGAATCAGGTGGGATGAATTCTTGTGGTGACCTCCTTTCACCAAAAAAGCTGAATATTATTTTTAACCTTTTGGTTTTTTGTCTGCTGATATATTTCTTCATTCATAAGAGGACCTCCTCTCTTTGCAGCCATGATTGTTCAGTGTTTTTAAGACCCTTTTGTAAGGGAACTTGTTAAGTACTTTAGAAATGTAATTAAGTCAACCATATCATTGTTCCTTCCTCCTGATTCCTTTGAGCAAGTATTAATATAAATATTGCCATCTACAAAAGTAACACTTACTCTTTCACTTAGTAGCCTGTTTTGTATCTGCTAATTCTAACCTTTACTGTTTCTACAGGTTTGCCTGGTAGAGGTATCAAATTTACTTGTATACAGTTCCCAGAAGCCATTATTATTAAAAAAAAAAAAAGTCCACATTTGACACTTACTACTCCAGTATGGAGTGTATTTTTAACCAAATATGTAAATGGAACGCCTAGATTCAGTAATTTAAAACTCTGGAAAGACTACTCTTTGGTCCTGGAGACTCTTTCTTTTACTGTTTATGTTCAGAAAATTTCTTTTTGAGATAATTCCTCTAGCTTATTCTCATTTAAGTCCAATGTGGGAGCCTCAGAAAGTTCCTGTGTACTAAATACAGACGGGAAGAATTCATTGGCGTTTCTATGGGGTTTTTGGAACTTCAGTGCTATAAAGCCAATAATGAAAGCATCTAAGTTGTGCAAATACGGGCAGACTATTTTGAGTACAAGAAAATAGCATCTCTCGTACTCCAAACTCTTGCTAAATTCTAGGTATGGGAGTTTTAGGTTATTACAAAGGAAGAAATCATCAGCTTTTAAAATTTTTTTAAATACTGAAACTCTGATTGTTTTTTCCCACTCTTGCTGTGTTCAGTCACTAAGCTCATTTGGTTGAAATTTTGCTCAGAAAAGGTCAGTCTGAAACAAACAAACAAAAAAGTTCTGGAAGATTTTAGCCTGAATGGTTACTGTTTGCCATAACAATGAGTAATTGAAAATAGTAATGATATCAGCCAGATCTGTAGTATGAGTAGGTGACTGTTATGTTTTTTGTTTTCTTTTTGTTTTTTTCTTTGTTTGTTTTTTTCTTTGTTTTGTTTTTTCCTCCCCACTTTTTAAGCCTATGGAAAAGTGTTCCTAGTAAGGAAAGTAAGCGGCCATGATGCTGGAAAGCTGTATGCCATGAAAGTACTGAAGAAAGCAACAATAGTTCAAAAAGCCAAAACAACTGAGCACACAAGGACAGAACGACAAGTGTTGGAGCACATTAGGCAATCGCCATTTTTGGTCACGTTGCATTATGCCTTCCAGACAGATACAAAGCTTCATCTCATTTTAGGTGAGTAGTTTGCAGGATTAAAGTCTTACATTAATGAAAAAAAAAAAAAATATCTGCCCTTTTATCTCCTTAATGTTTTGTAGTTTTTTTTTTTAATGTGGTCTTAAGTACTGTGTATTTGGAGATTGCATGAGAGACCATAGGAAGTAAAATACTGTTCATCTTCAACAGTCTGTGTTTGTGGTTTTCCTGTGTGCTACTCTGAATTGGGGCAGGGAAAAGTATTATCAGAGACTTACATGCAACAAAAAGTGTATATAACCATAAGTACCTAAACCAGAGCAATATTTTCTTGAACTTACCTAGAAGATGACATTTTGATTTGCACTTTTTTAACCATTATTATATAGTGCATTAGTTTTCTACAGATTTTCAGACACACTGCTACAATGAATGAAAAAGTTCTTAATCTGTATGAATACGGGCATTAAAGGATTCAGTTTTTCTCTGCATGCTGCCTTTGTTTATGTGGCACAGAGGTTATTGGTCAAGTGGGTTGACCAAACATGACTTTGTTACTGGCATTAGTTTTCAGGAAGGAAGAAAAAAGTAAGGAAATATTCAAGCAGCAGAAAGCCTTCTAGTTCAAACATACTGCACGTTTCACTCTAAGAACATGTTGTATATTGTCCTCAATGTGATCAGTGTTTTTGAAATGTTGTCGTCTGTCTGAGGGGACAGGGCTACGTGTCACTATGCTAACCAGCTAGTGTGCTGTTTTAGCACTGAAATGCTGCAAACCGAAAGTTTGTATCAGACAAGTCTCTCTTTCTGAACAAATGTGCTCATAACATGAGCAATATCAGTTAAAGATGAGTGTGCTTTCACTTATTTCTGGTCAAGTTCATTACAACACTAGAATCTACAAGTTGTTGGTACAGTTTCCTGCTGTAAAATACTTGTATTGTGAATCAGTTTCTTGTTTTACGCATTGTGATACTTCATTTTGGTAGGTTCTACCAGTAACTTTTGTAAATCTCCATTCANTTCCCCAAGCCTGTAGCATTGGATGGGGTTGTTGTGACCAAAGTGCAGGACTTGGCACTTGGCCTTGTTGAACCTCATACAGTTGGCCTCTGCCTATTGATCCAGCCTGTCCAGATCCCTGATAATGAACTTGATAATGAACTATTGTGTAGCAAGCTTTATTAGAACATTCTTCATTCCACTTCTGTCCATGCCATTTTGCTTTCTATTTTGATGTGAAGAACCACATCTATTTCTGTAGCATTTGCAAGGTTGGCAGAAGACTGGTCAGGAACTTTCTTATGGTTTTCAACTTGGATATGACTTCCATATGTGCATGTCTCTATTCCCTACTACTATCCTTTTTCAGGATGGTAATGTTTTGGGGAAAGATGCTGAGATTAAGTCCTGGTTTCAGCTGGGATAGAGTTCATTTTCTTCCTAATAGCTGGCATAGTGCTGTGTTTTGGATTTAGGGTGAGAACAGTGCTGATAACACACTGGTGGTTTAGTTGTTGCTAAGTAGTGTTTACGCTAGTCAAGGACTTTTCAGCTTCCCATGCTCTGCCAGGTGCACAAGAAGCTGGGAGGGGGCACAGCCAGGACAGCTGACCCACACTGCCCAAAGGGCTATTCCATACCATATGGCGTCATGCTCAGTATAGAAACTGGGAGTGTTGGCTGGGGGACAGCGATTGCTGTTTGGAGACTGGCTGATGGGTTAAACCACAACAGATTAAGGAGTTACATTCCTTTTGCTTTATTCCCCAATTTTATTGCCTTTGAAGACTCCTCTCTTTCTCAGGAAGATGAAGGATTTTTCCTGATAATAAAGATACTTACTTCAGAGGCTGGAAAAGAGTATTAAGATCAACTCTAAACCTTATTCCTTCAGGAAGCATTTGCTGCCAAAACTTTTTGTTATGAAACCAGTTGATCTTTGCATGTTGAGATACTTGCATATTTCAATTTTTAGTTGTTCAGAGGCAATCCAAAATCATACATTTCTGTGCTGAAAGTAGAGCTTATTCATAAGGCTTGGTACCACCCTAAAATTAGAAATATTTCTACCTTTCAGATCAGCAGCAAATTTTGTGTTTGGTGTATAAGCTGTATTTGTAAGAAAATTACAAGCAATTTTTGAAGACTGCCTACTTACAGTATTTTAAAAGAACTGGTAAATGAATTATCGAGCTTAATGCTTGGATGCAGAATACATTTTTGTAGTTAGTTTGAAGAAGTAAATACTCCTTAATTGAAGTACAAGTTTTGTAATTCCTTTTAACTCATAACTTCCATTTATTGAACCTTTATTAATAGGCTGATTTAGACATTAAATTAATAAAATTTTGTTAGCGTTATATGAAACTACACCACTGGCTGTCAGTTCCTAGGAAGGGTGTTCTACGCACATACCTTAATTTCATATATTACAGTGAGATAATACGGGCATAGGAGGCGCTCAAGCTTAAATGGAGTATGCACTAGATTCCTTTTGAAAATGAGAGTTGAAAATTGTAGTAAGGATTCTTACAAATTCCTCTGACTAGGACATTAAAGAAATATGTAAAATATTGTCACAGGCTGGAAGATGATAGAGTCAAAGAAAAAGTTAGAAGTACATTGATAGCTTTGTGATTCCTTGATGTTAACCTTTAATAATTAAGGCTTCATATTTTTTTGTAATTAAGTTATTGATTAATAATTGGAAAAAACCCTGCAAGATTAAACGAGACAAAGTGTGAACAGGTATTATAAATATTATAGTACCATTCTTTAAATCCAGATATTTTTGGCTAGAATGCAGTTTAGATCCCATTAGAAATATTTAACAAAAAAAAGCCAAACCAAAACTGAAAAAAACCCTCATAATCCAAGATGAATGTAGTTACCTAAAAATAAATGCATAGTAATGGAGAAACTTAGGTGACAAGGATAACTAGAAGGCCAGAAAAACCTCTTATATGAAGAAAAAATTAAAAGCTTTACATTATATTCTCATAAGAGTAAAAGAGGAGGGAGCCCAGTAGTTCTGAAGAACATAATATAGCGGGTAGTGCAGACTGGGCACATGCCCGCCATAACATGATGTTAAGGTGGTGTTTAAAGGAAGAAATTAAAAGCTGATGTATAATTAAAGGATTTTTTTTTTTTCTTTCCCACAAAGCCTACATGAATCCATTCTCAGAATCAGTTGGGGCCAGAAAGGTCCTTCCTGCCCGCCCCTGCTTTTTTTTTTTAAAGCAGAAAATGGGAATAGTTAAAGGGGTTTAAAAATTTCTTTTAATCATTTTTTGTAACAGTGAAAATCTCTTCTACCTAACATGGCCTAAAGCTGCTTTACAATTCAACTGGGCTTCACACCTTCTGTGACCTAGAAAAACAAAAAACAAAACCAACCAACACCCCCCCCCTCCAAAAAAACCCCAAACAAACCAAACAAAAAAACCAAACCAAAACCCACAAAAAAACCCACCACAAAACAAAAACCTGTTTGTTGCAAGGTCTTTATGTCTCATTATGTAAATCTGTGTAAATCATGTCTTTGATTTAGTTTTGGAATGTATGTGTTTCAGAGGCTTCTGAATTTTTGGGGAAACCAGTGTCTGCCTTTGGTTTTGTACCTAGGTGGACTTGGTGTATGAGGAACATGTCATTTCAGTTTCAAGAGGTTTTAGAATTGGAGCCTCAGTGCAGTATTTAATACGGTTCTTCATGCCATCAGATTACATAGCTGTATGAACTTAGTCTGGATCAAGGGCAGACATGCAGCTGCATTTCTGCCACATTTTCAGAATACAGGGTTTGGAGTTGATTACAATTTTTAGGTTGGCTTTAAGCCATGATTAAAAGAACAAAGTAACGTATCCATGCGAGTACTGGTTCTATATAAAGCTTGTTACATGAGGTTAATCTACTATTACGTTAAAAAAAAAATCTGAACTGTTGGATGGAGTTTATATTGAAGCAATTG
>VZTL01006708.1:8123-28938 GCA_013400535.1 Scopus umbretta | reverse complement strand
TCTATCATACCATGGTCACTAAGTTCCAGACGGTCTCCAACCACCACATCTCCCACCAGTCCTTTTCTATGAAGAGCAGGTCAAGCAAGGCACTTCCCCTGGTAGGCTCACTTACCAGCTGTGTCAGGAAGTTGTCTTCTACGCACTCCAGGAACCTCCTAGACTGTTTCCTCTCTGCTGTGTGGTATTTCCAGCAGATGTCCGGAATGTTGAAGTCTGCCATGAGAACAAGGGCTAGCGATCTTGAGACTTCTGCCAGCTGCTCATAGAATACTTCATCTGCTTCTTCGTCTTGGTTGGGTGGTCTGTAACAGACTCCCAGCAGGATGTCTGCCTTGTTGCCTTTCCCCCTCATCCTTACCCATAAGCACTCCACTCTATGAGGATGAAGGTCCTAACAACAAATTAATACAACAGGGGCTAATGACCAGCAGATGTTAGGAACATTATGTCTGTCATCCAGCACTTCTAACTGGGAAAAGAGTACATTTATATCCTTAGAATAAGCACTTTTATAAGAGCAATCCAACTACATAGTGAAATTTCACCATGAGTCTGATAAAGTCAATATAATTTTTAATTTGGTTTGAAATTTGTAGTTCATTTAAAAGGTGTTTCATGAACATCTGGATATAAAATCAGTAATGAAAAGATTTTAATGAACAAAATATTTAAGACTTTTTGAATGTTCTTGATTAATATTCCTGGATTTTGTGTCCTCAAAGGCTGGTGACAAGACTACACTGGAGATTTTAGTTTATTTTCAACAAGTGGAATACAATTTTGTTGTTTTGTTGTTTTTTTGTGGTTGGTTCATTGTTTTAGAAAGAATTCATGTCTCTCAGTTCATGTCTGAGTTTCAACATTTTCGTGTTATGTCCTCGAGGCAAACTGTTGATGATAAAGCTATGATCCAAAGCCATTGCACTTGGCTTGCCTGGATGGAACCTTCAGCCAGGAATATATGTAGGAGATGAGGTGCATAGCTTTTTTTCTGTCCATTTTTATCAATATGCAATGAAATACTTGATAATGGCTTTATGAAAGTGTTAATAAATCTTGCAGCTTGATCAGTGATTGCATGTCCTACAAACAAGGATTATATTAACACCCCTTATGAAAAGCATGTGAGGAGTTTTTGCTGTGAGCTCATGAGTTGTTTTTAATAAACATCAGAGTTAAACATCTGACTTCAGAGAGAGGTCCTTCTTAATTTTTGAAAATTTGGTTTTACTACTAAAACCACTTTCATTAATACATTAATGCATATTGTAAAAATAAAAAAAAAAACCCCATGCATTCAATTTCAAATCTGCTTACAACAGCTAGTGTGTATTCTTAATGACCAAAAAAGCTTAACTTTTAAATGTATATGATAAGTGCTACTGCTAATCAGCTAAACAAGTAAGAAAAAGGTGTTATTGACTTCTCAGGGACTAATAAACTTACATACATGTTCTGATAAATAGAGTCCACATAGTCTGAATGTACTGAAGAGTAATCCAAACACAGTAAATCACTCTCTCCTCGATTTACAGGATGAGAACAGAGCTGAAACACACACTAATATATTAATGGTTATCATCACAGATAAGACAGAGCTTAGCTCTTAAGAAAAAGCTAATTGTAAATGCCCTTCATACTAGGTAGAAAAAGAAATGGTAATGTTATCCACACATCTTTCATATAGTTTTCAGGTATGTCTGTTGGAACATGTCTGTAAGGTTTCACTTCCACAAAGAAAATTTTTGCAGTCAGAACAAAAGGAATGAACCTTTTCAGTGCAGTCTAAGCTGGCACAGATTGAAAGGACTTGGGACTCATTCTTTGAAGTTTGAAGAAACACCCGAATAGGCAAGGAACTAGCAAAATGATCATAAGCTTCAGAGAAATTAGAACTGAGGAGAATGGTTGCTAAATGCATGATATAGAATATGTATTTGAAAATATACAAACAATTGTTCTTTAACCCCCAGGTTGTCTTATTAGTTTAACTACTCCTACCTTATTTTTTCATATTAGCTGATTGACATATTTTTTCTAAGAAAGATTAATTTCTATTATAATATTTTATATCTGGAATATATTTTACATGTTCGTTATACTGCAAAACATTTAATAAATGTTATTGATCCAAACTTCTTATTTGTAAATATTGGTAAAAGTGCATAGTAAAATTGAAAATTGCATGCACAGGGAATGTAATGTACTTTGATTGCAAAAGGTCATTTAAGAAGCTAACATTGATTTCTTTTGGATCTATGAAACCTGAACTACAGTGAAACAGTGGCATTGAAGTTTTATCCAAAAAAAAGATATTAAGACTGTTCTGCCTTAGTGAGTTTTAATGTTTTTTCATTATGAAATTTAATGGAATCTTTTAACTTAAATATCCTTTTATTTTCAATAGTTCTTAATTGTCCTGTTTATAACAGACCACTTGAACATATCTAACAGATGTTCAGAAGGTGTTCAGAAGAGGCTGTTTTTCACTGGAATAGCAAGAAAAATCTGACTTCTTTTCTATAAACAGTGAGAAAAGCTTTACACATGAATATTTCAGTGCCTGAATTGACTTCTCTTTCCCATATCCATTTTGGGGATTCCCTTTCTTACACCCTAAATCTGTTATTGTCTTAAAAAGTCAAAAGTGAGGTAGGTATAAGTTAGGTAATTATAAGAACTCTCTCTCTAGTCAGAGACAGTATGAGGGAGACCATAGAACAGGTATTGAGTCTAATATTAACTTTATAAATGAGGGAGATAAGAAAGCCAATGCAAAGCTGATGGAAATATATTTTGATATTTCAATGTTTGAGCAAGAAATACTGACAGTTTTGATCTTGTTCAAAATGACTAAGTCAAAAGATTTGCAGATACATATGATTAGCTGGTCTCACATTAATGATTTTGCATGACCATCTGGTAAATTCAGCATCCATATAAGTGTCTTTTTAAAATAAAAAGCATGTATTTCAACTGGTATTACTCCAGGTAAGTAACACTTTGCTTTTCCAGTCATATACGATCAATGTGTAAGCCTGTCACTGTCCTTCTATAAGTTCAGCAACTGACCATTAAGTGATCACTGTGTGTTTGTTATAAGGAACTATGGTCTAACACTGTTGCCTGAAGAAAGCAGAAGGCAGGATCTTCTCAAAAGAATTTCTAGAGGATGACTACAGACTGATTACATAAATGATGTGCCTTTTTGAAAACTCAAGGGAGATTAAAATTCAGATGAGTTAAGAATCATGATTGTAGACACTGTTATTATTCAGTGTTTCTCAGTGCAATTTTACTTTTCATAATCTTTAAAATGATCAGTCTGAAGAAGAGGTGTGCTCACCCATTGTGAATGTGTCTTTTCAATAAGCAGAACATGTCATTGCTTCTCTTTGAGCTTCCGTTCCTCTTTTGTAGTCTTCAAGTTTGCTAGAGTTCTTCTGTAGGAACATCTTTGTAAGATTATGTGAGACTTCTTCCCAGTTGTCTCAGTTTAAAGTGTTTTCCTCATATGTATTGACAGTAGTATGGTGAATTTTATGTGATGATTTCAGGATACCCTCTAAGATTTGTGTGGGCCTTCAGATATTTGTTTGTAACAGCACAGTTGACTGAAAAAAAACTGGTTTCTGAACTCTGGAATTTATATATCAATGACATCCCTGAGGCAATATAGATGAGATACGACTAAGAGGTTTTCACCACTTGAAAGATTGTTATGACTTATAGGGTTTTATCAGTGGAAAACTAGAGACTGAGAAGGGCAATACTAATTAAATTGCTTCAATTGTTTCAGTGTCTGGTGACTGTGCAGAGACCAAGATGTGGGCTTATAGAAGACATACCTATTATACAGGCTCTTGGGTCCACACTGGATACCTTGATCACAACAAATATTACTAAGCAAGCATAAAAGTACAAGCATGTACAAGCAAAGGTGAAAATATGAAATATTTCATAAATATTCACTACTGGAAGGGTAAACTCATGAGACATTTTTAAGCCCTTTTCTATTAGTTAGGATAGGAATGTAGCTGTAGGGCTTATCTGGACAGGTAAAGTTTTTTAAATATAATATTTCAGCCAGTAGTTAAGGCAGCAGCTAAGGCTGACCAAATACACTGTGGCAGTGATTTTTTTTTTATTTATAATTAAAAATATATATATATCTGTAGCCCCTCTGCCAGCCTGATTTATCATATTTAAATTTTCTTTCAAAAAAGGAAGACTTCAAAATTCTTTAGAAAACCCTGAAGGCAAATATTCAGGCTTCTTCCTTCAGAACTTATCCTTTATGTGATTTCTCATGCAGCAAAAAGTAAGTCAACAAGCAGTCATCCCAATATCAGTTCTTTTCTGCATATTGAGAGCTCCTTTCTTGGAGTGATGTTGGCCCCTAAGCTCACATATAAAAAGACTCTATAAGTCCTATTCACAGGTGGCTGCTATTATAAGATTAAAAACAAAATAAATGCCTAATGTAGATTTTTATTCTCCTAACTGTCTGATCTCCTTGTGCAAAGGAGAGGTAATTAAAGTGATAAGTGTGCTTTTGTTTTGTAGCCTAATCTGAATGCTGAAATAGGAGAAAGGATCTCTTCAGCTTTGAATGCAATCTGTACATAACTGTTTCCATGCCGTCTACTAATAAATTAAATACTGTTTCGGGGTGCAAAAGCAGACTTGTGAATTTCCTGCTTTACTAGAGTAATCCAGCAGAGTATTCAGAAGTCACTGAAGAATTACTTGAGAAACTGTTGATGAATGCAAATGAAAGAGGACAACATGGCATATTTGTTTATAACAGAAATCTTGCTTATTTCTATACAAAATTCAAAAGAGCAAAAGCAGCAGAAACTAGAAAAGGTTCTAAAACAACACTGGAGAGTTGATAAGTGCATAGTGAGTATTTCAAAACCCAGGAGCAGGTGAATGAATAGGGAGCTGATTGGTTTTGAAATGAGAAGCTCAGATGACATAGCTACAAATTACAAAGTATATAAAATGGAGTGCAGCTTTAAGTGTGCAGAAGACAAACATGCTAATAGCATGGGGAATTTTGAAAGCAAATGGTGAGATCTAGCTTCCTTTGTTCTATTGTAAGAATACACAACTATTTTCAGGTGCAATAATATGGCTAGTAATAGCTAGAGATGCCCTCTCTTATGGCATTGTTCTACAAAATACAGGAAACAGATATTTTTCTTCTTTTTGCTTTAAATAGATACAATTTTCAGTTTTTACATTTGAAAAAGACAAAATACCACTGCTGATGTTACTAGATTTATTGTGTTCATTTTATAGACATTGTTCTTAACTTTGGGAACTTTCTGATCTTTTGGATAAAACTTCTAAAAATATGAGTTTGGAGTCCAGGTCCGGAAATATCAATGTTTGTAGACTGAAACAGGAACAGCTGAAGTGTTACTGAAACTTTGCTATCAGACAGGTTCTGGTAAAGTAGAGACAACTTTAAATAATACCTATTTTTGGTGTATCTGTCAGTGGGATCAGGAAAAGACCTTTTTAAATAAAAATAATTTTGTAATTAATAAAGATAATACAAAGTAAGAGTTACTGCAAAGATTCCTTTGCCCATGAACCTTCTCTTCTTTTTTGCTTTGACTGGCTGTCTTTTCCATGGGTAGTATTTGTTCAATTTGTGTTATCTTAGCTGTAAGTTACGGTCCTTTTAAGAGAGTAATTGCGCAAGATTAAACTCTCTGGAAAGAGATGGAACTTCTTTGCTCCCTGGGGGCCAGCTGAGCACCCTGGAGGGTTCCAGAGGCTGCAGGATCTGAAACACAAATCTACCTTCCAAAGACTCCATGACTAGGAGGGTATTGCTTTACATAATCTGTATGTTTTGTTTTCTTTGGTCTAGCAACTTAAAGTTTTCTCTAGTTGGTAAGTTCACCTCTAATAAGCCACTATTTTTTATTTACTTTTTTATTTTTAAAAGACTGTCTCTTCACTGGAAAGAAAAGTTCTTCCACTTCAAATATCTACCAAACTTAAGGTTTTTTCAAAAGTCAGTAGCATGTGACAATACAAAAAGATCTCATTTTTAAAAAGGCATCCTTCATACTAGTATGTCTACATGCGTGTAGAATTGCAGGATATGAAAGGCAATCTTATCACATTGTTTAGCATCGATATATTTGTCCAAGTTGAATTCTGCATCCATTTTTCATCCCTGTACATCAAGCAAGGTTTGAATCACTGGGGTGTTTAAGAAGAGAAACAGCAGTGATTAAAGTCTTGGAAGTTTTTTAAGGAACTCTCTAGAGAAGAGTTTTGTCAAGAATGACATAGAGGTAGCATAGATACTGGAGAAAAGGGAGGTACCAGGTGAAGTCTGTCATTATAAAGTCATCATAAAATAACGTGCCATGACATACCACAGATGATGTTCTAAAAAATAGGAGTATGCATACCACATGAAAGCTATCTTTAACTAGTTAAAAATACTCAGATTTTCTTGCTGCATAAAAAGCCTTTCCCCCCCTCCTGCGTAGCGTAATTCCATTAATATAAATGAAGATCCTCCCAACTGAGAGGTTAATAAAGTCTTCATAACCTTGTCTGAACCTTCTAATGTTTAAAAAGATATGGTGTATGATGTTGATACAGACAAATTGACTACTGAGTTCTGATATATAATATTGATGGAAAATAATAATTAAAAAAATTATAAAATATTACACCTGTCTCCCTAAAATCAGAGTTTCCAAGTTCAGTTTGCATCCTGGCTACTTACCTGGCAAGAGCTGACAATGACGTTTACCTGTTTGAATACAGTGCTGAGATGAAAATAGCTATGGTGTGATCTTTTCAGGCCAAAAATATTAATCATTCTCTCAAACACACCTTTTAACCTCTAAATGAGTATCCTGAACTTGACAAGAGCAAATCTAGGTCTGAATTACCAAAAGCATATTAGACATAGCTGTTGAACGTCTCCATGTCTAAATATATGCATACATGCTCTCCTGGTTTCAGCTGGGATAGAGTTAATTTTCTTCCTAGTAGCTGGCATAGTGCTGTGTTTTGGATTTAGGATGAGAACAATGCTGATAACACACTGATGGTTTAGTTGTTGCTCAGTAGTGTTTACACTAGTCAAGGACTTTTTCAGCTTCCCATGCTCTGCCAGGTGCACACAAAAACTGGGAGGGAACGCAGGCAGGACAGCTGATCCAAACTGACCAAAGGGCTATTCCATACCATATGGCATCATGCTCAGTATAGAAACTGGGGGCAGTTGGCCGGGGGGCAGCAATCACTGCCTGAGGACTGGCTGGGTGTTGGTTGGTGGGCGGTGAGTGGTTGCATCACTTGTTTTTTTCCTCCCTGGCTTTTGTTTCTCTCTCTCTCTCCCTCTCTCTCATTTTTCTCCTTCCTGTTATATTTTTTATTACTATTACTATTATTATTGCTATTATTTTATTTCAATTATTAAACCGTTCTTATCCCAATCCATGAGTTTTCTTACTTTTGCCCTTTCAATTGTCTCTCCCCATCCCACTGGGGGGGAAGGGTGAGCAAGCAGCTGTGGTGGTTGGTTGCCAACAGGGGCTAAACCACAACACATACATACATAGAGAAGTGCATGAGGACAGTAATATATATGTTACAGTAATATATATATGTATAAATAAATAGTACTGTTTCTAAAAGGCTAGCATATAAAATAAGATTATATAGAACTGGTGAGTTTAGAATAAAAGAAATAGGAAGATAAGAATGCAGTGGCTCTACAAAAACACAAAAGTCATGTGGCAGTAGACATTTAAAAATATTGGGAAGCTATGAAGACATAGGTGAAAGTTAGGGAAATAATAAATTATTGTGGGAATGTGAAACAGGTAGCAGGTGAAATGGACGTCACCTGGAGGTGAAAAATGGAGATAGAAAATTTGTGATCACAAAATGAAAAATATGTAACAGAAACATCATAAGTGGTTTCAACACCATGCCCAACATCTACAGATCCAGAGTCCTAGTATGCCTTTCTGGTACAAATGAAGTGTGATATTCTTCAGTTCCTTGTCTGATTTTGGTAGATCCACTTATATGAAGTAAACCCCTTAATTTTTTAGTAATAAAATTTTTAGGTGAAGACTATATATTTTTGGCAGGTTAACTATTTTGTAGGTTTGTTTGTTTTTAAATGGACCATGAAACCAATCAGGGGTTAGTATTGCAGATGTTTACAACTAGGGACATGGATTTGATCACAGCCTGTCACCAACTTAGAGTGCAATTAAACTGGTTTAGTACTCTCACTTTTTTGCCTTAGTACGTACTGGTTAATCTCATAAAACCACGCCAACTATTTGTACAGAAAAGCCTGACTCTCATTTTCCTTGTAAAAGTTTAAAGATCAACTGAATTGTCAACTTGCAGCTATTGTGTCTTGCATAAACATTTCATGGTGTTTCTTTGGGTTTTATCTTATTCAATCTAATTTAGTGTTTAAATGTAATCCATATGTTGTAGTAAGATTTGTAGGCCTACAAGTAAACAAATAAACTGTTTTTCTGCTAAATCACCTAAATCCTAACATTGAATTGAATATTATTTTTTAGAAACAAAATAAAATTGCTGTTTCTCTGACTATTCTACAGTGTGAACTACATAATGAAAAATGTCCAGATTATTTTAACTCCCAATTGTAGACTTATTTTTGACTATGTATAAATTGAATCAACAAGTTGATTTAAATAAAAGAAAACACTAATTTGGAAAATTAGTGTGAAAATAATTTTATTTGTTACCTATTGTGATTTCTTTTTTTTGGGGGTGGAAAAGTTTAATTTTTGTTTTGCTTTTCTGCAAATGTATCTCTGGTACATGGTTAATAACAGAAAGTGTTATAGTGATATGAATGAGTGTTTCTTCTTTCTAAAAGAATGTAATTTTACTTTCATCTTTCCATGTCTTTTCCAGTCTCTCTCTCTTAGCTGTAGCTTTTTTTGCTTCTTGACATTATTCCTCACCTGCTGCATTCCACCTGCTGTTTGGCTATTTCCACTGCAGCAGTGTGCTCCTTTGCAATGCTCCAATAGTCATCTTACATTCAGCTGGCAGCCAAGCAAATTTTCTGATGGTGATGTTTGCAGATATTTGCGTGAAGCTGGAGTGGAGCTTCTATGGGATCATGTCAACAACTCTTTTATTTGTCATTTCTGTAAGCAGCTTTATGTTCCCACAATTATTCAGTGGTTTTTCTTACATATAACCCTATTTGCATATCTGTAGTTAAAACATCAATGGAAGAGGGATTATTATTTATTTAACCTCAATAAACAAAACCTTAAAAAATCATCAAAAGCAACATAAGTAATTTTTAGGCTGAAAACTTTTCCTTTGCAAAATTGAAGAGAGTTAAAATTAGTGTGAGTCATGTTCACACCAAATAAATAGAAAGGAACAACTTAAGGTGCTGAAATTCATATAGTAGCTCAAAATTGAAGCTGAGAGAATAGTAAAGATGATGCAGTTGCTTATTATTTCTGAAATCTCAAACAGTTCACACTTGTAATGGGAGACATTTTGAATGGTGACATCTGAATATTAATTTTAGAACTGCTTTGGCATTTGATGCATATGAGTTATATATCTTAGAGTCACTGAGTCTATCCCTCAAAGTCACAAGAAAGCATGAAGTGATATCCTGCACAGCTCTGTACACAGTGCTATCATATACCCTGTTTTATAATACCACATAAATCCATGTTACAGATCAATTCTCAACAAGCTTTGTTAAAGTCACTACCAACACGGAAAACTACAATGTACCTCAGGACAATACTAAGAAAAGAACAATGATATCACCAAAGCCTTAGATCCTTGTAATACTAAACTGGAGACAGGGGTACAGGTTTGTTTTGTCTTTTTAAGGCAGAGTATTTCTCAGATCATTTCAAATGCTGGACAACACCTCATTCCAGAGAAGATCTTAGTTGTCTCTGGCAATTTGATCTAACAAAATTATTTCCAAATTCCAAGTTTTGTAGTCAGGTTATACTTAAACATATGAGGAAGACATAACAAATGTTTTAATTTCTAACTCCAGTGATTCTGTCATTTTGTTGTCTAATCCTTTCTATAGTTTATCAGATTCCATCAATAAACAATTTAGAATCTTTTAGTAATAATAAAAGGCAAGACAAAAAATTTGTTAATCTTCCATACAAAAATATTTAATTCATCACTTGAGAGCAAACCTTGTGAAATTATTCAAATGGGACAAAATAATCCCAAGTAGTAACTCAGCCTAAGGTCTGATTTTTTGTCTTGTAGTTCTGCTGAGAAGGACCTGGAGGTCCTGGTGGACAGTAAGATGAACAGAAGTCAGCAGTGCAACCTTGTAGCAAAAATTGTTTACCATGTGAATAACTCAGTATTGAAATAAGTTCCCCATAGAAGTGTGGAATGTCCCTCACTGGAAATATTCAAGAGTTGGCTTGACAGGGACGTAGAGAACCTTATCAGAGGTCCTGCTTTCAAAAGCCATATTGGACCAGATGGTCTTCTCGAGGTCCCCTTTAGTCAAGTTTTTTCAGTGATTCTATCATTTAAAAAGTAGTAAGGGAACACAACTCTTCCTTCTGAAAATGTTAAAGTAAAAATATAAGAGGGTAGTCTTTTCCTGGTAAATATACTTTTTCCGTTTGCACTTTGGCAGTAGTCAGTCATCCACTTAACGGTGCAAAGGATCAATAATATCTTTTAGGATGTTTATCTGCTATGAAATATATCATGTCATGTACAAAGGTTTCTCATTTCTTCTTAGGATATTGCATCCTTTTATTAGTGAGAAGTTTTCAGTTAATTTACCATCAGCAATTTCACTGAAAGAAGTGAAAAGATAGGTGAGATATGCAGAAGGAAGTGATTTCTTTTACTACAGGTGTGCACATAAACAGTGTATGATTCCCTACATTTTTTTGAAGGGGAGGAAGGGAGAAGCTAGATCCTTCCTACTTCAGGTCCAACTATCTTACAGGATGTGTGTACAAGATAGAAGGCAATACCAGAAGTATCCAGAGAGCTGCTCATTACACACTTGCTTAGGAGGACAGGGCTCAAGGTGATTGTCAGTACTAAGAAGTTCAACTAGTTTATTAGAGAGAAGAAGCTTATATCAGAAAGGAAGATCTTTAATAATGCTTTTTAGCAGCAACAAATTAAACATGCAAATACAGAAAGAGTCTCATATTATTTTACCTACTGTACATTTTGAAATTGTCTTCATGGATCACTAGGTTATTTAATGGCCTTTCACCCCTGAGGCCACACTTCAAATTAAAACTGTGTAAGCTTTGAGAAGTAACCAATATCAAATTATGTTTTGAATTTGTATTAAAATTGTATAACCTTGGAGATCTCCCTCTATGAGCTCAACAAACTTGCAAAATATTTAGACAAGACAACAACGATTTCACATGAGGCCCTTTTTCCTTATTATTACAGGTTATTCCCCATAGCAAATAAAGGATTCTCCCAATAGAACTGTGAGAAATACCCCATACTATTATACTGCAAATAATACTGGGAAAGGAGGGTGGAGGGTGGGAACAGGAGCTCTGTTTTGTAAGTTAAGTCTACCTGAGAAGTCTGTGGTGTGATTGCTAGAGGTAACTTAGAAATTATACTTATATCCACATTTATGGAAAAGGCATAGCATTGTAGAAGCCTCCAGAGTGGAGTGTAGCTAACAAGCAAAAGATCTATGCCAATGAAGTTCCCTAGGCAACCCTAGATGTTGGAACACCGGGGGAACTCAGTGTGCNTGATAATTCTCTTTGAACGCGACTAGACTGAAGGTGTATTGCATTGTGAGTGCCTCTGTAATTGGAATCGTTCAGTACACTGAACGCAACTGGACTCACGATAGAAATCTGGGCACCTGCCCAATTACTTTAATCTTGTAACGCAGCAGAGGAAAAAATATATCCTTAGACATAAACCGTTGACCAAGTCTGAGACTAGGACTGGATCTAGCCGCACCTAGACTCCTCTCTGAGAAGGAGTTTAGAAAGCAAGGGGATCCTTTCCGAACCTCGTGACTCAAGGGGAGGGTCTCCCTGAGCGTTATCTATTTGTACTTCTCTTCTGCGAGAGGAGTGCACTCCCGCTCTTCCTGCGACAGAAGTCTTATACTACTATACCATTGGAAAGAGAGGTGAAGTGAGTTCTGTTGCCTTTTAGTAAGATTCTTTTATGTGCAGAAGAAGATACAGGGAAGCAAAACTCTGTTCAGTTTTCATGAAAATAATTTTCCAATCCACAACATTTCTCTGAGATAGTTTGCTCATGTGACAGAGTGGATCATTTACGTTTAACAGTACATTTTGTCTTGACAGTGATCTATCTGAAAACAATATTTCTTTATCTAAAGTGGGAACTTTAGAATTAAAAAAATAAACATACACACAAACATACACACCACTCCGTATTCTCCAGAGGGAGCTGTTCCATTTTCTCGTTCAATTGTTCTTGTTCAATGTGTCCCTTGTTGTCTCTCTTCTACAAACTTGCATGTGGGTGACTGAGATCAGCCCTATGCTAGAATAGCTTTTGCTTCCAGGAACAAAGTGGCCAGGGCTCCTTCTTGTTTTTGTAACATGAGGATTTACCATGAAATGCAATGCATCATCTCTATATCACATCCTATTACTAAACAGAATTACAATGGACCTCATATATATGCTCTTTCAGATAAATATTGGTCTGGGCAGCAAGCCAACTCCTCATTAGAGAGCTTCACTAAACATAGGTCCTTCTTTTGACTTTCCATACCATTTAGATATTGCTCCTTTAGGTTTTCTGTTCAAGGCTGTGAGTACTGCCTGAAGTGAATACCCAATGGTGCAAATAAGGCAGTAATCCCAGCTGGCTCCAGCACAAGAATGGGAGTGATTGCCCTATACATGATCGGTGAGATATCACGAACAGGTCTTACTCCAGCATTCTCACTGTGGTCACTATAGATAATACAAAACCTGCTGACGGTTGTCATTATTAATGTCTCATGATTGATATGTCCTAGATAGTTAAGTGATAGCTTCCCCCCACCCCCCAATGTTTTTCTCTAGGCTAGATAACTTCCTTATTTTTTAAAATAAGCATATAACTCACCTGCTGATGATTCTTTCCTATAGTCCCAATCACATATCCAAAAAAGAATAGTAAAACATAGCAGATGATAGAAACATGCAGAAAACAAAAGAGGTGAGAAGGCTGGAAAAGAAAAAGTTATAGAAATAGGAAAAAAATACGGGGCTAGAACATTAACAGGTGGGGTTTTTTACATTAGAATAAGCATAGATTTTCTTAATCAACTTTTAAATGATTTACTATTCATTTTGAGAAATCTTCTTTTCATTGGGTATCTCCATTAGTTATTTTTACACACTAAATCCGCATGCCTTTTTGATGTCTTATAGTTCTTTCTTTATAGTACAGCCCTGTTACTCTGGCTTTCTAGAGCTGTGAAAAGAAACACAACCCAACAACGAGTACAGATGATAAGTGTATCATTTGCAGTGCTTTCAGAAATGCTTTCAAAACTAGGTTTTCTCACAGGTAATCTGTGTTTGCCTGGGTATTTTTCAAAGGCAAAATCTAACTGATTTAAAAATTAACCATTTGCATTTGTATTTCTCTCATAGCACAGACAAAAAACCCCAACAACAAGAAAAATACAAGCAACACAAATGTATCAAGACAGATAAACAAATAAGTTAAAGGTATAGATGTTGTTATTTGAATCTAAGGCTCTCTCCTCCCTCTCCAAAACAGCAAAAATCATGGGTGGACACCAGAGAGACTAAAGACAAGAATATTTTTGCTGTAGGCTGTGGGTGATCTGGTCTCTTAATCCAGCTGCTGTTAATATGTTCGTTTGCTAATTACCTATGTAAATTATTTCATGGTTATATTAACATTGTGACTTTTATTCTGAGCTTTGACTTTCAGCACAGTAAGAAAATAACAAATTTAAAGAACATTTCTAATTTAAAGGGCTTTGATCATGAAAGCCTCAAACACAACAGAAATGTTCTGGTCAAAATATTCTGGATGTTCTGTGACAACTCCAATCTGTTCTGTGGATATAATACAGAGATGACATTAATCTTCCACACTCTTATTACCTTTTACTGCAAAAGTGCAATTTAAATACTTTAAAATTTAGAAGCATAATTCAAGGAGTACTTTCAGCAAATGTGATTTTCATTGCTCTATTTTCTTTGGAGAAACTCAAGACTTGAATATTAACACCACCAAAGTAATGGAAAAGATGGTTGTGATGGGAAATCTTAGTAAACAAAAGCTGCATCTGAAAAATATTGTCATTAAAAGCTATGTAGTAGTTAATTGAGTCTGATATGAAATTTAGTGCTGGAAAGTTAATGACTAATGCAGCTATTTCACAGAGCTTGGTTACTGCAGGCTCTATAATGATCTCTTTTGCTTCATAGCAACAATGAAATTAACCTCTCTTTTGTCCTGCAGGTGTTGTGTTCTGATAATGCATATCCTTTACAAGTGTGAGCAAATTATTTGCTTTGCATACAAATTGAGCATAAGCTGAATCCATATGGAAAAGAAAATGAACACTTCTTATATTTTTTGAACTAAAGAATACACACTTTAATGTAAGTCAAAATTCAATAAGTTGGCATCTTGAGTCACTTAAAATAATATTAGTACAGGTAGGAATTCAGATGATCATTATTTTCCTGGGTT
This sequence comes from Scopus umbretta, assembly GCA_013400535.1. Classification (NCBI taxonomy): domain Eukaryota; kingdom Metazoa; phylum Chordata; class Aves; order Pelecaniformes; family Scopidae; genus Scopus; species Scopus umbretta. Next base: position 14,172 of record VZTL01006708.1, on the reverse strand, counting down.
TCTCTCTCTATTATTCTATTGTCTTAAAACCTCACTGGACATAAATCCACCAGTTAACAAACCTCCTCTCTCACTTCAGCCTATGGATCAAATCCCAAGGGATACAGAATGTTAAGTAGGGTGGTATAGAAAGCAGGTTTAGGCAGGGGGGCAGGTAAAAGGAACTTTATAGCTTTTGATGAACTTTTGATGATCAGGTTGTTTGGTGGGTTAAAGGAGGCAGAGTGCATTTATAATTTGGAGTGGAGGACATAAAAAGGAGCGGCAGAGGCTGCTGGTATGGTGTCAGATTTTAAAATCCTCACTATCCTCAAAGTAACTAAAATGTAATTTAATAATCAAAAGAAAAATAAGGAAAACACAGTAAGAGTACAGTATTAGGAATTAAACAAGAGGAAATAAAACCAGTATGGGTGGAATAAGTAAAATGAGGGTCTGCTGTACTCAAATAAAAGATATTTCTGCTTTTTGTTCATTCTGGTGACCAAATTGCTCATGCATGTCTTACTGGCTGCATTACCAAGAGGTGTATTTGCAATAGAAATTACGAGATTTGATGATGGCCTCACTTTGAGTATGAAAGGTCAACGAAAGTTTGAGGATGCTCCCTCTCTTCTCTTTTCCAGATTTCCAGGATTCTAAAGGAATGTGACAAGGGAGGCGACTGTTTAACAGAAGATTAATTGATAGATTTTAGTAGATCACTCTAGTACTGTTCTTAATGTAGACTATTTTAACTAGCTTCTTCCTCCTAGCATGAAGAACAGTCATAAGGACAAGGTGGGAAATGCTTACTATCATCTCCAGAACAATGATGACTCTGTACCTGACAGCGCCAACCACGGCTATCATTGAGACTGTGTAGCCTGATTCAGTCTGCACATTTAGTAACTACATCAGCAAGTCAAAAGCAACCTAATAACAACAATTTTCAGAAAGCAGCTTGCTTAACTTATTATTATAAGCTCAGTCTAAGTACCCAGTTTCTGCACATGCAATAAAAGTGATGCATAAACTTGGGCATAAACAAATATTGATTTTTTTTTTGATGGGAGGTAATTATCCAGGAATGACATTTTCAAAGACTAGCTTAGAGTCAAAAAATGAGTGGGAAACCATTCTTTTTTATAAGCCACCAGTTTAATAGGACAGTACTGTATATTTCTGTATGTCAGAGTCAGTGATATATGACTGAAGAGGAAATTAGACACTGAGTTAAGAAGCATGTAATATTGGGACTCTCAGTCAAATGTTCTTTATTCTGAACACTGCTTTTCTGATTTTTTTTTTCTAGGTATTTAACAGAAAAAAAACTCTTACAGGAAACAACTGAACAGTTGTGGTAAAAAGTGTTTGCTTTTAGTTTGAATTCCCACTATAAAAATAATATGAAGGGAGTATTTGATAGTAGACCTGGTGAGAATTTTATGTTCCTTAGAAAAGTCTGAAAATTAGTGGAGGAAGGAACTGAATAAAGGTAGAAAGTCAGAAAATCCCTCAAAAGAAAAATACTGCAAAGCAATTATTTTACAATGCTAGAATTTATTTTTGTTGGAAAAAATGAAGTTCTTATTTGGAGGAAGGCCGCCCAGATCTCACACATTGGTACACATGTAGGAAGCTGAAATCTTGGGGCCTGTGGTTTAGTGTATAGCATACAGGCATCTCACAGTTGTGTCTATGTCAAAAACAGGGGTTTATGAAAACTGAATCAAAAAAGATTACTAAAACTCACAGTGCCTCAAAATTTTCTGTGTTTGTATGATAGGCCTGGTTGTATAAAGAGAGAAAGTAAAATGTTTGTGTGCATCTGTGTACAAAGGAGCAAGAGAGAGAAAGGGAAAGTTCATAAGACAAATGTCCATATCTTAACAATTCATAGGTAAATGTTAAAATCTAAACTGTTTCAGTATCTAATAACAAAGCTTTGTGGGAAGATCTATTTCAAACATCTAGTAACAGTTTTGTTAGTATACATCAGTAATGCAACAGTCTCCTTTTTTAAATTTTCATCATAGAATCACAGAATTGTTGAGGTTGGAAGGGACCTCCAGAGGTCATCTTGTCCCATCCCACTGCTCAAAGAAAGATCAACTAGAGCAGATTACTCAGGAATGTGTCCTGTTGGGCTTTGCCTGTCTCCAAGGATGGAGACTCTACAGCCTCTCCAGACAACCTGTTCCAGTGTTCAANTGCTGTCCTATTAAGCTGCCTTTATATCAACCCACAGGTTTCAGGGTTTTTTTCCATGGTTCTCTCCCTCATCCCATCAGGGCAGGGGGAGGGTGAGCGAGCGGCTATACAGTGCCTAGTTGCCGATTGAGGTTAAACCACAACACAACTTTTCTTGTGTTTAAAAGGAATTTTCTGTATTTCAATTTGTGCCTACTAGCTCTTGTTTTTTTGTTTGGCACCACTGAGAAGACTGGCTCCTATATTTTTATTCCCTCCCATCAAATATTGATACATATTGATGAGATCCCTCCCAACCCTTCTCTTCTCCAGGAAAAAAGTCACAGCTCTTTCAGTCTCTCCTACTTCAACAGATGCTCCAAGCCTTGAATATTCTTACCAATCCAAAACTGGACTCTCTCCAACACGTTCATGCCTTTTGTACTATGGAGCCCAGCACTGTGAACAGTGCTCCAGATGTGTCTCATGAACGCTGAGTAGAGGGGAAGGATCAACCTATACCTGCTTCCTGTTGGTGCTCTTCCTAATGCAGCCCAGGATGCTGTTGGACACCTTAGGTGTAAGGGTGCCTCACAGCCTGTTGCAGTTGTAAGAATCAAAGGGGCAGACTTAGTTTTGTAGTCTGTAAATGTAGGTCCTGATCAAATAGTCTGATCTCATTCTTGATTTTAAAGTTAGTGAAATACATCAAAGTTCTGGTATGTAAAATGTATGCTTTATTTCTTATTTAAATTTCTAAATTCTACAACCAACCTTTGGACACTTTATTATTACACTTCTCCACCTAACTTCACCATCTCCTTTTCACCCACCTAGAACCTTACCAACTGAGTCCTATCAGTTGTGGGGTGTTTGTCTGTTTGGTTTTGTCTTCAAATTTATCATTGTGTGTCTTGAATTGTGAAATACAGAAGAAAACATGGTAGTCCAGTGTCTTATACAGATACTATATAATGTCCTTATCCCATTCAGTGTATCTTTGTTCATACATCCAAGCATCCAGAGATAGCTCCATTTGCTCAAGTTGTTAATTGTTGTTAATTAATTTAGCTTTCTTTAATTCTATCTATTGAATCCTGCATCAGTATTTCTATTAGTTAATTTGTGAAAATGGTCAGAATGAAAAATCTATAGTTAATTGGGCCATTGTTTTTACCCTATTAAACCATGATGTACAGTGACGGTTTCTTATCAGTCTTTCAGAACCTCCAGAGTTGTTGAAATTGAATATTAATGGTCTAGAGACTTCATCAGCTGAGCTTTTTCCAATTATTGTTTGTAAATTATCCATACCTTCTGATTGAAAGTGCACAACTTTATTAGTTTTTTTAATCCTGCTTAATATCTGCTGAGATGAAAAGTGTATTTCCTTCAATCACCACCTGATTATTTCCCCAACTTAGAACTGTATTTATCAAAGTGCTTAAGTCTTCTATGTTAGAAGTTTTATTATCTACATCAAATAGGAATACCTAAAAAGGGACCAAAGATTCATTGACGCCTGAATTGTCCATATGGATTTCAGGGCATTCAAAAAAGATGACAAGGGAAGAAAAGCACTTTGTCAGAGGAAAGATCATATTTTTTATCCAAAAGGTGCAGGGAAGGGCATAACATACCAATAAGTAAATTTTGCTGTTGTTAGGGAGGTAAGAAAACGATTTGGGAAATTAGTCTAAAAAGTCAGTTTAGAGAGGTGGTAGATTTGATCTTAGATGAGGATGTGCTCATAACTGCTGCCTTCTCTTCATTCTCTGTCTGATGTAGCAAATCATTCTGGTCTTCAAGGCACAGCTTCTTGACCATGGATAGTGACAGTCACAATTCCTCTTCCTCCCTCTTTTGTAGGAGGGAGGCTACAGAGGTGCAGTGACCATTGCAGTAGGGGTAGCTGGCAGGAAAGTGTCAGGAGGCACGCAACAGTAGAGGGATGAACCAACACTTTCTAATCCACTTTCTGTTCCAGAGGAAGCTGTGTCCTACAGGCCTGCCAAGGATTTCTGAACATGTACTAAGTATAAGGCAGATGGAATATGCAATAAAATTTTCCAGTAATGAGAATTACAGTGTTAACATTTCCACTTAAATCTATGAAATTAAATCTACTTTCTCCATGTAACAGAAAATTTAGAGTTGAAAGTTAGAGAAAGGAAAATCAAGAGAAGTACAGTAAATAATAATAATTATTTATATAATTAAATTAAGTAAAAGAATTAAATACAGTAGAATCATCTGTGGAAAGTCCCNCACAACACAAGGGATGGCAAGGAAGCAATGACGTTGCCAGTGTTACCTAGGCCTTGGTATGTCAGATGTTAGCTGGGACTAATGAGTGATGCTTTAGTGTTTGTAGAACTAGAACTGTTTTACAGAAGGAGAAAAATTCATTTGTCTGAAAAAATTGGGTTGAATTCACAGGTTAGAATTAAGGCTCTGGTGTACTAAACATGTCTCTGTGCTTCAGGTGGTATTATGTTCGGTGTTCCCTATGGATCATTACTAGTTCTATGAAGGGCAATGTAAGCTGCTTTGCTGACCTTTTCCTGACTGCAAGGTGATGCAGTCATAAATATATGGATATTCAACAGGATGTCTTATTTGGAACATGCAGTTGCATGAGCTGAAGCTGTCTCCAACAGGCTGCATTTGTTACTTTCCCTGGTAACCAAGTGGTTTAGGGACATTTTACAAAGGCATCAAAGGGATAATCCTAGGCATACTCTGTAATGGACAACTGTACAACTTAGGCAAAAAGTAAGGGTATGGTTTTTTGGTTTTGTTTTTTTTTTTCCAGATTTAGAATGAATGATAAAATTAGAAATAAGGATTTACTGAGTTGCAAGTTATATAGTTGGAGCCCTGCAATGTCACACTTGATTAATTAATGCAGCTAGGGTATGAAAGAATGGGTAGAAAAAAATGTGCTAAATTAACAAGGGGCAGTCTGTCAGTTAAATCTATTTTATTTACGCAAATTCAGGACTCTCCTCCCATTTAAGGGAATTTGAAATCCTGGTCTATGAACAGATAATCCTTGTGGATTATATTGCCTTGTGGGGCAGTGTAATACTTTTTTTTTACTATAAAAGCATCAGCTGCACTACTGTAACTAAATAATATATTTTAAATAGGTCCAGACCTCTGAAACTTTGTCTTTGGTTTAAATTCTCTGGAAATTGGATAAATATGGCAAACTTGTATCTTTCATTCACTTACATTCTGTCAAAATGAAATGGTGCCTAAACAAAGTCATCATTATGAGCCCACCTAACTTAAAAAACTATGTATTTATGGAAATACAGGTTTACTGAATGCATGTGAAGTTATCTGGCAGACATTTCTCCATGGAAGCAATTTAACTGAAGTTTCTAAATAAAACTGCTGAGACTTTGTTTCAAGGAGTGTTTTCCTAATGCTTTATATGCAAAGATTGCAGTAGAATGTAATTCTAGAACAAGTTTATTTTTTTAACCTGGAAACTGAAAGGTAAAGGTTGAAAATGTCTCATTTGAAAAGTCTGATAGGAGGACAATAGATTAAAGAGAACCTCTTATTTATCCCAACAAGATGTCCTTAACTTTTTTATTCAAGACATTAACACTCGCAGAAAATGAAGTTATAAAACATTGACAACAAAAGAAAAAAAAATAGTAAAAAGAACACCTCCACTGGAGAATACTGTGAAAAGAAAAGCTGTCAATGTTGTATTGTTGAATTCTTCACTGAGCTAAAAAAAAGGAGCATTTGTTTTCACTACAGAGTTTTAGGTTTACATGTCAACCAAATGCAAGAGTTTTGGCAATTAAGGATCTCATGAGAGGATAATATTCTGACCATTTGTCCTTTTTTTTTTTTT
>VZTL01006707.1:0-23700 GCA_013400535.1 Scopus umbretta | reverse complement strand
AGCCCCAGACTTGAACTGAACTTGACTACATTACTATGATGTAATTCGAAAGGCAGAAACCTCCTTTACTATAACGAGGTTCATTGTGTGGGATTAGCTGTTTCTTATAGTTATTATAAAAGGTTCTTCGGACACATAACATGCTGTTTTCAATGAAGGATGAGAATTTTACTGTATGTCAGAAAGAACAAAAGTATGCTCTTTGTTTGCTAAAGTTGCTTTAGACTTACGTGAGGGTAGATGAAGATAGATAGAATTTGGTCCAGTGTCACTTCAAGCAAAACATTGACTTAATTTCAGTTGTGACTACATGCACAGCGGGTAATAGGAGATGGGTAGGTTGAGTAGACAGTCAGGTATGATAGCAACTAGAAGGCCCTCCGCAGACCTCTTACCAGTGAGTTGAGAATGGCATCAGTCATTTAGAAGGGTTGTCCATTTTCCCTTCACTGGGTCTGTAGACAGCCAGTTAATCTTATGTCAGTGTTGCTTTCCAGGAGAGAAAAGTTACAAAATGAGGCTTGTAAAAGCCCTCAGGAACAGAAAAAAACATGTAGAGAACCAGTAATGTAGGAGACACTTGAAAACAGACTTTGCAAACTTTTAGGAAAACTGTAGAGCAAGGATGCCTGCATATGCAAAAATAGAGGCATTTTATGAGCAGTTTGAAAATGTCTGGTGTGATCATAGCACAGAGGAACAGGGAAGAAGGTTCACAGAGACAAGAGGATTTACCTATGACAGTGAGTGCTACTGGAGTTTCAGAACAGAGGAAGGACAAGATAAATGAATTAATTTGGTTTTCAAGCAGTTCTCTGAGGACTGTTTGAAGAAGTTAAATAAGTCCTCTTCAGGTGGCCTGGTTCCCAGGAGAATGCAGTCAGTGGTAAGTGCAAATACTCAGGGAATATCATCGTGTTCTGAGTGCAGGACTGAGATTGAAGCCTAAACCTACCTAGCACCTTCACAGACTTTGGACACAAGCTTGTACACAGATACAGGCTTTGGGCTAATTTGAGGATATGACAGAAAAAAGCTTGATCAACTCCTTAATATGGGCCCAACACGTGCCTATCCAAAATGCTGGGAACCAAACTAACTGTGCTCTACTTATAGGTTCTGATCCCCTCACACATCTATCCTTATGCTCCCACTACTTGTATTGTTCTGAGCTCAGCACTTGTGAGTCCTTTCCATGAGCCATTTTGATTTACTCAGTCTGGCAGAAAACTAAGCCAGAAGTGACACCTTTCAAATCACACACTCCAGCCTAAAGCACACGAGTCACAGCCAGGATAATGTCACTGAATTAGATGCAGTGGTTTCAGTTCTCACAGTTCTTCTCCAAAAGCAGTCAAGACGCTACACGGCACTTCAGAGTAATAAATAAAAAACTGGTAGGATACAATAAAACAGCATCATAAATTATCCCAGGAACAGGAAACAAAGACTTTAAAAAGAAACCAAGAAAGGTCATCCTAATGACACTTTCAAAACAGTTCTCAGGTGTTTTGGGGGAGTATTGTTGGAAGTCAGAAGAGCCCTGAAACTAAGGCAATAACACGCAGAGCTGATATGTACTGATGGCTCTCCCAAAACTCAAGTGATACCACCAACCAGATCACTTCTGAAGCTGCCACAAAACCAGCAGCGTAAGGAACAAAAGAAGTCAAGTCATTCTTGAGTTAGGCTTGCCTGAATAGTAATCATTTGACCTTTTGAAGCTGTCATGTTTTTCTTATATTCAGCTGAGTGTTTGGGAAAAAATCAAAACTGCTAGATTAAATGCATAAATCAGGTGTTGCAGTGCCCAAAGTGTATTCCTTTAGTATCAGAGCAGGGATCAGACTACTTGGTTTAAGTACACAACCACTCTACACAGCTCGTGGAGGGACACATCTTCCCTGAAAAATAGCCCAAAATGCCTAGTTCTTGCTTAGAGTAATGCCTAAAACAACCAGTAGGAAACACCACATACAGTCTGAACTTGACTTTAGGAGAGTGATTGAGGGTTGCAATTCAGTCTCTAATTAGTAGGCCAACTGGACAATAAAGGGAAAAAAAAGAAAAAAAAAAAAAAAAAAAGAAAAAAGGAGAGCCTGGAAGCCACATCTGCTACATCCAGGTTAAGGGCATGAACTAAGGGGGTATAAAAGAGCAACAGGGAGCAATACCATTCCCAGTTTTCATAGGACCTATCCTGCACCTTACCTTGAGCACCCATCTGAATTTCGGGATGCCTATAGGTTCCTCTTGTTTTAGGAAAATAGTGGGTAAGTGGTATTGAAATTTTCCTCACTCGGGCTTGGAAATCTAGAGTTCATCTAATTTATACAGTGTGAATTTGACTGCCTGTTTTAATCAGTTCCTCACAGTCAGATTACTCACAGTTACTTTAGTGAGAACAGTCTGGGTCTAGTTAATTCTGTGAATTAACTTTTCTGTTTGCCATGATGTATACTGAAGAGGAAAATCTCTTCAATCGACTGCAAAAGCTCTACAGGCCACAAAAGTAGCACTGGAAAAAACAATAGAACCATGAGAAAGTGTGAAATTTAATATTATTTTCAGCCTATCATCTTCACATTTCTCACAATCATTATATCCTCAAGATGCACAACGGAAGCAGGTCTCAAATGGAGGCTATTTCACCTCTACTGAACCAAAGTTACTCTGTGGTAGGACACAGTGACCCCAGGAAACACAGACTGATACTATAGTCACTACAGATGCAAGAAGATGGCTCTAGAATGCAATCAGCTGAGCAGGAGTTTGTGTATGTCACCCACATTGGTGCTCTATCAGGCAGGTAGCACCCTGCTTTTTTTAATAAGCAACGCTCCTGTGCATTTTATCACACTCAGAGGGCAGCATTTCCCACTGTGTTAGGAGGTTATGGTGGGGCTTTGACTTGTTTCTTACCTACAGGAACATCACTGACTCACTGGTGTCCCTGAGCAGGCTTATTTCTGCCTATGCTTATCTTCAGAGCAGAGCACAAGGTGATCTGCTGTGAAGCCTTTTGCATAGGACTATTGTGACCAAAACAAAGGCAAACAAGAAAATGATGATGGTCTTTTAAGTCGTAGGGCAGCACTAAGTAATAATGTCATAGGGCAGGACAAAGTAATAATGTCTTCACCATTTCAAGTTGAACCTGGACCTGCTTACATCACTACAAACAGCATACTAGTTAAAGCTGATATAACTTAGACCTGTGTAATTTGAAAGAATTGCAATTAAAAACAAAGTCCTGCCTCCCTCAGATGCTGAAATTACTTGGCTGCCAGGGTGTTGGCTGCCTTTGTTTCTAGGTTTCCTATTGCCCTGATACCTTTCAGTGGGAAAGGTGCAACTCATGTGTGGAGGTTAGATTTAATATTTGAGGAAGCAGAAGATACTCTGTTCAAATGTTAAAACAGATGAAGGACTTTCACTCAAACAAAGATAGACTTGGGAAAATACGAAGCAGAAGAGTTAATGTCTTCAGGACTGGGAGGGGGTGAGTATTTCAAGAATAGGAGTTGGCTCTCTGCCCTTTGTCTTCACAAGTAGCAAGTTTAACTCTGTGAATTGATGACATTTATAATGAGACTTACTACACATTAGACTACATCTGTAATGACACTGTATATACTAATGCACCTTGTAAGTTAAAAACAAGCAGCCCATAAATCCCAGCAGTTTTTACCACCCACAGGGTTAGAGGTTTTTGTCAAGTCCACCTTAGAGCCTGTCTCCTTTAATTGCTCAAAACTGCTAGAGCCTCAGTACAATTATGGCTGGAAATAAACTATGTTACACAGCAATTTCAGTTCACGATCAGTGGCCATGGTAACACCAAGCAATAAGGCTTAAAAAAGGAAATGGCCTTAAAGGGCAAATATGTGCATCTTGAATCCAGGCAAGTGGGATAGTGAGGAGCTTTTGTTTCTTTGGAAGGAAAAAAATTTTTTTTCTGCCCCAGTTAATTTTTTAGGTTCTATTTTAAGGCAATTAACTTCTTCATTTGCCTCACAGAAACTAGTACTAATATATTTTTTATTTGCAGTTGCATGCTTTTTAAAGTCTTCATATTTATCTGTCTATTGTTTGATGCACTCATATATTGGGGTCCATAATTGGTCCGTAATTGTTTTCAAATGTGGGTTTAGTTCTTCAAATCCTTCCAAAGCTTTCAGATCACCACTTTTATTATTTCAAATTGATAGTGTTTTGCTCTGTGTGCAACATTGAAAATCCAAGAAAATCAAATGGACAAACAACTGCTTTTTAAAGAATTGCGTAATTTAACTACAAACACACCAATCTGTTAGGTCTGTTGGTTTCTATAATAGGAGACAGAAATCATTAACTTTCTTAAGTAATCATTGTAACATATTTTCATTTTTTTTTTTCTATTCAAAAGCCAGCTACACTTCCACAGAAGAAAATTATACTAGTCTGACATGATTTGCTCTGAAGAAATCCAAGGCTCTTGCTGCTACCCATCCCCTAGTTATTTTTCCAAACCTTCTAATAATTTCATTTTCTGTTAAATTTTTTTCCAGGTATTGAAATTAAAGTGACTACTGAACAGATCAGAACAAGATCCTCTTGGATCCTTTTTTCCTTCCTTCACTAAGGACACGTCCTGGTAAATAATCCATTCTCCCCAAAGGCACAACCTTGTTACTGGTTCCAAGAGGCTTCTTTCCTTCAGGTCTTCGTGCATTTTAAGATAAATTTTGTCAGACTCAAGTGAGTTGAAAACATTTAATTTACCTAATTTACTCTCTTCTTTCCACATTCCAACCTGAGATCTTACCCCTTTGTTGTTGTCCATAGCTGTATGAGGTCACAATTGACCTTCTTGATGAAGACAGGCTCAAAACCACATATATAATTTTCTTTCTTGATGTCCCTTGTTGGTCACTTTTCCTGTCCATTAGTTAGCAGACAAGTATGGGATTTGGGCTTCATCTTGCTTCTAACAAACTGATTAAAGGCGCTGAGGATTTCTTATCACTGATGTTTCCTCACAACTACATTTCACTTATGCTTTGCCCTTCTGATGTTGTTTCTACTTGATCAGTTTGTCTTTTTATAATCTGTCCTTATTGATGTGATCTGCTTTTCACTTTCTGTATTCTCTCTTCTTGGGCTTGATATCAATGAAGAGTTCACAATTTAACTAACCTGATCTCTTACTACGTTTTTTTATCCTTCTGCACTGGGACAGTTTGTGCTTCTCCCTTTAGCAGTGTTTTCTTGAAGAACTGCCAGATCTCTTTAATACCTTTGAAAATCCATTGACATTTCCAAAAATGTTATGCAATCCCAAAGATGAACAATATACTTTTCAGTAGAGTTTTGTGTTTCCTTCATAAAAGTGACACTAAGCCTGGATAAAAGGCTCAACCTACACAATTTCAGAACAGGCAAAGCGAATAGCCTCCTGTAAGGTGTCCCCATTAAACCCCTCCAAAAACATTCTTACCTAGAGAGACCTGTAGGACACCTTCACCAATGAAGTTCTACTCTTACCAGATGGATCTTTAATTGGAGAAATATTTCAATGTCCTTCCAGGAAGAGAAAGAAAGTTAAAGAATAAGAATCAGTTAAGACAGGCTGAAACTCAAAAACTTTTACTTTTCCTTAGTCTTGCGTGGTGGTTATATTGTTTTTTTCTAAATTTACTGTACCTAATGATAAGCTGCTGATCAGTTTATTAATTATTTTGTGCAGAACTTTATGAAATTTGGTTGGTTTCTTCTGTATTTGGCATTGCTTCTTTTCTGTAAATGCTATGCTTGGGACATAACTACTTGCTGCTAGATGACAGTGGCTCTTATGCTGGTTATTATAATGCAGTCACACTGGAAAAACAGTCACACCTTCTTAATTATGAATTTCTTTTTAGATACAGTTACAACAAGCATGTCAGAGAATAGATTTTAATGAAACTTTCTGCTTTATTATCTGATTTTGAGTATTCAGTACCTTAAGTTGTCCCTTTAACTTCTCCACATTACTGTATCCTGGTCCTTCAACAGTACAGATTAAAAGAAGATAATATTACAGCAGGCAGGATAGTCTTTGATTTCAGTCTGTAAACCAATCAATAGCTGTCAGTCTAGCTGATTTATGACTCCTTTCATTCTAGAACCTGATCATTCACATAAATTAATGAATTTATTTTTACAGCACATTTTTAAATCACTACTGTGCTCATAGAAAATTCAAGGAATAGGACACCAAAAGAACAGGGTATGTATGGCAAAGTCATGAGCAGAATTAGGGTGTCTGCTTTGTTCTTTCTCAGACACCAAAAAATCCCTCTATAGACTGTAAATATGTGGAACACTTCCTGTGGAAGTGGATAGGAGCTGTAGGGGATTACTCAAATGTAGCTTTAAGTCTTCGAAGTCATAACATTTCCCCATGCAACAATTTGAGGACTCAGAAACACCCCCTGGAAGTTTCATTTGCTGTACAGAGTGGTGAGGATCGTAATTCTACTGCCCAGGTTTGATACCTGGAGTTAGACCGCCTGAATTCTTGGTTTGAAGGCAAGATTGCAACCTACAGAGCTTTCCTCATTTGGAATGCGTTTTCCAGGATGCTGGATATTAAGGATGCTTCACAGAAAAGCATTTTGGAAACCAGTTAGCCCTACCTAGTAAGAAATTTCAGTTATCCTAAAAATCATTACAAGGAGTCACAACAGCAAGACTAAAAACACTACAAAAAAAGTCACTTAGTAAACAGACTTTAGCAGCAGAGCACAAATAAAAGCTGAGAGATGTGAACACCGCAGACATTTGCGGGCAATGGCAAAAAATCAGAACTTAATACAGGAAGTGAGAGAAGAGAAGGTGAAGAGGTAACCAAATATAAGAATAATTTTTAAGCAGTGGTGTGTTGTGATTATATTGACAGATGGAAGAGAGGACTGCACTCACTTGAGAGAACAAGACCTATAGAAATTAGTGACGGTCTGGAACATATTCTGGTAAAACTTGTTGTCAGCAAACTATGTTTTCATTTTGTAACACTGGGCTTAGCAAACATCCAACTTTCCGGCTTGTAAGCAGACACCAAACCTCTAGTCTATTTGTGTTTTTAACTTGTTTACATATTATCTCTGGACTCTGAAACTTGGTTAAATGTTTTAGAGAAGGCCTGCAAACTGTTCACCAGTGACATCAATACCTGGTTCATAAGACTGTCTGACAGCAGAGCTTCCTCATACGTAATTGTACTATTTAATTCTGCAGAGTATCCTGGAATAGTTTGTGAAAGATGTTTTATGCAAATAATTATACAACTGACTTAACAGAGTCACTTGTGTAGTAGTTCAGGTTTGTTTTCAGAGGCAGACGACTCTCTGTAGATAGCGTATCTTCCAGGCCTAACTGTGGCTGTGTTTTGAAGGCAAGTTTCAGGCAACTTAGGGGATTTTTATCTGACAGGCAGCCTGCGAATGCTGCCGTAGTTCAGCTGTGCCAAAGAAACTGTGTAATATCTAGCTTGAAAATAAAGGCTGAGTACCTGGGACAATCAATAGCAGAAGTCAGACTCACCAACGAAAATCTATCAGCAAACCAAGACCAGAATTCATTGCTCCCTTAATTCCAAAACAGTCTGTGTTAACGACATAAACCAAACTGTAAATTCTAGAACCATAACCCTAAAACCATGGCTGCGTCAGTGAGACGTCACTGTGACTCTTCTGGTTGTTCGTAATAGGTTTTACCTTCTTTGGAGTAATTTTTGTCTTCCAGTACACCCACATACCTCTTCAGACTTTCTTTCTCCCACACTTCCCTCTTGATATGCAATATCTGATTTGATTAAACCTGACAGAAAGTCAGACTGCAGTTGTGCCAGCTGAAGGCACTGGGCCCCCTAAAGGAAGAAAGAAGCCAGATTATAGTAGACCTAGAAGTCAGAAAGTTTGGGTGCTACTTCTCTCCCTGGACCACTGCAATGCTGAAAAAAATTAGAAATAATAATAAGACATTTCTCAGGTGTGTTACAGAGGTTAACTAAGTCAGTTTTTAAGATCACAGAATCATAGAATGGTTTGAGTTGGAAGGGACCTTTTAAATATCACCCAGTCCAACCCCCCTGCCATGGGCAGGGATATCATCCACTAGATCAGGTTGCTCAAAGCCCCATCCAACCTGACCTTGAACGCTTCCAGGGAAGGGGCGTCCACAGCTCCTCTGGGCAATCTTTCCCAGTGTCTCACCACTCATAGTAAAGAATGTCTTCCTTACATCTAATCTAAACCTACCCTCTTTCAGTTTAAAATTGTTACCCCTTGTCCTGTCACTATAGGCCCTGGTAAAAAAGTCTCTCTCCATCTTTCTTATAAATCCTCTGTGTATATTGAAAGGCTTCAATAAAGTCTCCCCAAAGCCTTCCCTTCTCCAGGCTAAACAACTCCATCTCTCTTCTAAAGTAAAGATACTTTAGACTATGTCTTTGTATGCACAGTAAAAGTATAATATTTGGCATCAGGCCAGTAGTCACAAACCCCAAACCAAAAATGACTCTTAGCTTCCAAGTGGCCTTCCCCTTCATCTGGAGTTGTTAGTTCCTACCATTGCTCCATACTGCAGTGTGTGACAAGGGTGATACTGGTCTGTGCTGGAAATATAGGACCTAACTTCTATCCACAAAGCTGGAAGTGGCTTTTCAGGTGACATGGAACACATCAGCTGATCTATGTGCCCCAGTGCCCTCACCAGCAGTGGGGAGGGGAGTAGGGAGAGAATGACATCCTTCTCTTTCGTAGAACCAACAGAGTATATCAACGAGTGATCAGTGAAGTGCTGTGTAACAACCATGGTTTGTGTAAGCAGGACTTTAGACTGTTCAGACAGTTCAGAGATTAAACAAGCAAAAAGAGAGACAGGTGTTGTGGTTTAACCTCAGTTGGCAACCAAGAACCACACAGCCGCTCAGTCACCCATCCCCCCACCCTGTGGATGAGGGAGAGAATCATAAAAAAGAAAGTNACTCTATCCCAGCTGAAACTAGGACAACAGGGAATGATGCTCACTTGGTTTCAAATAGAGACACACCTCCTCTATTAGTGTGTGAAAGATCAGGCTGAGCTTGACACCCAGGCTTTTCTAAGCCTAACATATCAAAACCTACAATAACTTTGAGGTGGGAAGCAATGAGTTTATGTAGCATTAAAAAAACTGTGGATTTTGGCAGTGGCAGAAGGAGGGCAGAAACAGAATTAGGAAGCAGAGCTATTGCACTGAAAACTGTATATGTTGAAGAGACAATACAGAAGTGCAATCTCAGGCAGTCTGACAGAGGCTCTGGGATCAGAGGGGCAGTTCTGCAAGCCTGCACCAGGAGCTAATAGCTTACGAAGACACCAGTGCAGACATTGTGATGATTTATACCCCTCTACTAGGAAGCCACACCATGGCGCCTGTGGAGAAGCAGGCCCAGGTCAGGACATGGACAATGACCCTCAGCAGAAGTGATCTCCTTCATGCTTCGCGCTGCCTCAGGGCTCCATTTCAGCTTCTTGGCTACTCTGAGACCTTGATGTGCCTCACCCCCCTGGTTCAGGGGAC
Organism: Scopus umbretta; assembly: GCA_013400535.1. Classification (NCBI taxonomy): domain Eukaryota; kingdom Metazoa; phylum Chordata; class Aves; order Pelecaniformes; family Scopidae; genus Scopus; species Scopus umbretta. The sequence goes on along the minus strand of VZTL01006707.1, from coordinate 14,112 downwards.
CACAGGGACTCACCAGCCAGCTGGGAATTGCATGTCAGGCCACAAAGGACAGAGGTTCAGCCCATGTGTATTACTTATTATAAGAGGAGAGGAAGGAGTAGGGCAGTGAGTGGCAGGATAATACAGGATTTTGATGTGTGAGCTTGCACCCCACTCATGGGCCTTGATGCCTCTGCACCAGAGGTGTGCTGCTGCAGGAGGACCTACAGTCGCACCTGTTCACAGAGCTCCCTGCAGATGTGACTTGGGCACACCAGGCTCAAAGGCACATCCCACAAGTGACAGCAGGGCACTGCATAGCATGTGTGTGGAGTCCTTAGGATGGGTTAGAGCAACATACCAGGTTCTGCTTTTTTCTGGACCAAAAACCTGAATTTCATGCTTAAAGTGTGAGATCTGACAACCCCCTGCTAGTACAATTCTATAGCTGCTGTCCTAGCCCCAGACAAAGCAACAAACTTTGTCCTCACAGCCTCCTGGACACTCAGATAATCCCCAGGCACCTCTTCTTTTTGTGTCATTTTGGAACAGAAAATGTTTTGAACTCAACCTGCAAAATGAAAAATACAGTGCCTGTCCTGCCAATGCAAGTTTTTTCCTTTTGTGACCTGGACCAAGAAAATATTTTGTGTTCTAAAGCAGAATGAAAGTAATAAATAAATGCACACACAAAATGTAAAAGTCTACCTTATGTGCAAAATAACAATCAGAAAACAATATATTGGATCAATGAAAATATTGTGTTTCACCAGAAATTAGATGTTTTGTTCTGATTTTGATTAACTTGAATCATGTGAAATGAAACTTGATAAGGAAAAGTAATTTGAAGATAGAAAATATCAACACCAAATGTTATACTGAATCAAAATGTTTTCTCCTCAGTTTGTCTTTTAAGCGAACTTTTGTTAAACACATTTCAGTGTTTGGCGTGAGGGACTGATAATTATAATGTTGCAATTTCACAATATTTGTGTTTTCTCATTGGATGACTAAAGCCATTCTACAATGTGCAGTGGAGTGTGGACAAGCCAATAGATTTTAATTTAGAGCAAGAAGTCACATTGCTCCATTGCTTGCTTTGGAAATTTCTAACTTGTTCCCCAATGCACCTTGTAGACATGAACAAAACCTCACAGCATGACCTCTGTGCTCAGTCTTCCAAGCTGCACTTCTCCAGTATGGGGGGACAAGCACCTGGTTACATGCCTAGCACACATTTGGACACCACAGGTAAGAAAGAGTAATTATACCAAAACCTGGGAGCAAGGAAAGATCAGAGCTTTAAAGAAAAAGAAAAAAGCACAAAAGGTTAAAAAAAAAAAAAAAACAAAAAAGAGAAAACTGGTTGGCATTTTGCTTTCTAACTTAAGGTGACAGGGTAAATATAGCCACGATTTTTTATGTAAAAAAATGGTTTTGCCATTACCCTACTCAGTTTTGATTGTTAATTAACTAAACTGATTTTCCTCAAGTCAAGTCTGTTTCATCCATGATTGTAATTGCTGAGCGATCTCCCTGTTCTTATCGACCCATGAGCTTTTTGTTGTATTTTTTCTCCCATGTCCAGTTGCGAAGGGGAGTGATAGGGTGGCTCTGGTGGGCATCCAGCCAGGGTCAACCCACCACATAGATACAGATACAGATACAGATAGATATAGATAGATATAGATATAGATATAGATATAGATATAGATATAGATATAGATAGATAGATATAGATATAGATATAGATATAGATATAGATATATATATAGATACAGATACAGATACAGATATAGATAAATATACATGCAAAGAAAAGCATTTCACCATATATATGGTGAAAATTACAGCAGCATCTGGCTTTGTTACAGCTTATCTGATGCTCTGCAGAAAATTATAGCACTGTGCCTATGAGCATTGTCTTCTCTGAAGTGTAGGGTTATTTTGCCTTTAGGAATATAGGAAAATACTCTGATACTTGTTGACAGTTTGCACATTCAGCCAGGTCTGGAGCAGGAAGTGCAGATGACTTCATTAAGGGCATGTGGTCTTTCAGTGATAACTAAATGGACCATGGAAGAAATCTGTTCCAAGGAGGTAGACAGTGCAAAGCTCCTATTTGAGAGGTTTGGTATGGGAGAGTATGGAATCAGACTCAAGCTATGAGTTAAGCCACAGCATCCTCTTTCATTGAAGCAATCCTTCAGAGCTGATTGAACAGGAGCCCAGATCTACCATGTATCTCCTTGTGCAAACCTCAAAAATTTACCCTGTGGCTGCCTCAAGCCAGTTTAGTAGCAATGCATCTGTAAAATTTCTACTGGTTGAAGCTTCTCTCTTCAAGACTGTCATGACATTTTTCATATTAATCCACAATTGAAAGAAAGTTAAACTATTAAAGAAACAATATAGGGAGGAAACAATTTTCTTTGATTTCTCCTGGACAGAAAATCTATCATCCCCTAAAGCTGAATGCTCTACTTGTCCTCTCCTAATACAGGCATTTCCCCACCTTTTCATCAGTCACTGCTCCGGGTCTTGTTAAGATATGAGGTCTATGGGGCATTGTTGTTGTCCTTGCATGTGCTTAGATAGTTCCTGTAACGCTTTAGGTTTGTCTGCACAAAACCTATAAAAAATACACTGAAACCACATTATTAACTTTGCAAATCAAAGTTATTAAAAGCTGAGGAAATGCAAGGATTAAAATTTGCCCATTGTGCTCATGCTTATGTTAGGCAATGTAATGATATGAACACATCTCTCCTCTCCTCTCCTCTCCTCTCCGCTCCTCTTTTCCAGGAATAGATGGATCTTCAAAAAGCCTCAAGAGATGAGAGAGTCCAGTTATCCTTATACGATGGATGAAAGAGTCCAGTTATCCCAGTTATCCTATCCCAATTACAACAAAGACCTAGGGCACAGAGATTAAACAGAAAATTACCAACTGACTCGGGGTACCCAGTTTAATATATATCAAATCTGTTATTACAACAAGTAATAAAACCAGCATTTTTATACAGCATAGGTCCCTGGGTCTCTATTTGTAGCTTCAGCTCAACAGTAGTGCTGGCTGAAAGATTTCCAAAGGAGCTACTACTCTGCCAAATCTTACATCCTGGTTCTGAGGCAGAAAGAAGCTAGAACTTTTTTTTCCACTTGTGCTAAACCCCAATTTGTTTCTATAGTCTAAATAACTGAAGGAGCTGAAATATTTTGGCTGTAATTTAAAAGAAAAGATAATCAACCTGAGCAGTCACCCAAACCAGGAAACTTCAACCCAGGGGAAAGTTTGGCTAAATTATAATAATCTGAATGCAGTCTTACAAAAAGAAGTATCAAGCAATGCTGACAATAGGTGGGGCTAGAAGCCTTCCCAGTAATGTGAAGGTGCTTACTTTTGGACACATTTATGGAACCATGAAAGAGATCAATACTGCAGGTATTAGCTCTTCCTTCAAAATCATTTGTCACCTCTTCCTTCAAAATCATTTGTCACGCTGGGGAGAAAAGCAACACCTGTTACCCTATTATTACCCTATCACCCTAACACAAAATCTGTTACCCTGACAGTAACAACAGGCAGCTAGTCAGTCAGTCGGTTAGGCAGCCAGAAGTGTTTCAGCACGTGTTCAGCAAGAGCTGTCTTCTCACTGTTAAGCAAAATTATGAAACAAATGACAGTTTGCTGAAAAGTTCTGCTTTGCCTTGGAGCTCCCTGAGAAGCAGGTGAACAAAGCCACACTTCCATTTAACCATAGCATCTTTCATTGGGCCAGCAAGCAAAGCTGTCCCAGGAAAAAAAGGAATGATGCCTCAGCAAATATAATAATGCCTCAGCATCTGCAAAATAGTATTTCTGACTGTGCAAAGTTCCTTCCAGAGGGATCTCAGATGAGGCAAGTTCTGTCTTCTGAAATGGTACTGAAAACCTAAAGTTAAGTTGTTTAAACTTGCAAACAAATGATGGTTTTCTCGTCTTACATTTTATTCTCTCTCTTCTTATAAAGAAACTGTTCTTTGAGGATGATTCAGGTTAGTTCCTCCACCCTTCCCCAGCTGGATATGTGATAAAATTAGAGTCATATGCACAGAACTATTTCCTTTCTCTGCAAGACTCTGTTGCAGACCCTGACTGGTTCTCAGCCCAGAGCAACCTACTGGTTGCCTCAGTCTTTGAACATGTATAAAGGCACATACAAAACAGCAGAGATCATATGATTTCATTTTATATAAGTTCAGTCTCAAACAATTCAATAGATACCAGTTATAGAAACAGATAAGGCTGTTCAGTATATTCCAGTTGAGCACTCCACCTATTGCAGTGTCATACAGGAAATGGACACAGCCATAATTAATTTTATTCCCATTCCCCACCTGTTCCATATCCCTGTGGATAGTCTCCCAAATTCCCTTAGAACTTTCACTAAAGAACAAAGAGCTTTCTAGGTCAGGTGTTGCAGATCTAATGGGTAGACACTTTATGTCCAAAGAGGGGAGCCTACCTTAGATATTTTGCCACAGAACATGGTTTAGCAGCAGGAAGTTAGCTAAGAATAAGAGCTCAAACCCCCAGTACCCTGAGCCAGAAGAATGCTAATTCAAAATAACTGTGTAAAGCCAGGACGATGTTAGGGACGATGGTGACACAGGCAAGTCCTGCAGTTCAAGGAAGAAGCACTTCTGTCCGTTTAATATTCACAGATGTGAATTCCTTCAAGACGGGGTCGGTCCGTTCTTTTCATGACCCAAGCTGAACTCAGTCTACTTAGAATATATTAAATATAGAAATATCTTATGTAAAATTATATATGACTATATATAGATAATACGTTTTAAAATGAGTGAGCTATCCATGGTTTTCTTTTACACAATAGTCTGTTGGTTGTAGCAAACTTCCCAGAAAAGTGTAAGCCAGACTCATGTCCTTCCTCTCTCTGAGGGAATTTCAAGCTACAGTTTTACCATTCTGTTCAAGCACCTTTAGCACCCAGACTGAAATTATTCTGCAGTAGGAATAAAGCAGTGTCGTCAGCCTTCCAACAAAGCTGTGTCAGAAAAGTGCAGAATAGAATTCAGGATGCATTGGTTCCCATTGAAAGCATGACCCTGTGCTTTCAGAGCCTGGGGACTCTCCAGGGAAGGGTTATCCAGTGCTCTCTCATTTAATTATATGACCCTACTCTATTTCAGGTTTTTCTTCTTATGAGGAAAGGCTTTTCTTCCTCCTTCTTTCTCACTCTGCTCTGTGTGTGTATGTGTGTGTGTGTGTGTGTGTGTGTTGGGGCTTCTTTTTGGGGCTGGGGTGGGGTTGTAGCCTATAAAAGGCAACTCTTGCTTCCAAGATTTTTTCCCTTAAGCACTGAAACTGCTATAAAAATGTAGACAAACAGATATTGCTAAAATGGTAGGTGTTGTTTGCACACAATATAGCAGAAGCTGTCTGACTCATTTTATTCCTTAATGTGTGTCTTCCTAGCACCAGTTGTCATCTATAATGTAACTTCAATTATGATAGAAAATGCCTTTAAAAGTCAAATACTTGTTACTGAATATTGTAGAACATGAAAACAGAATTAAAGCTACTGAAAAGCAGTGAAACCAACACCTTGATAAAGATTGTTTCTGCTTTGCTGTTAGCTTAAGCTATAACTGGGGTTTTGCTTCAAAGCTAACTTCTATTCACACGCAAGAATCACTAGCACAAATTTGAAGGCTTGCTGGGCCCCAAGAAGTTAACTTATTGGAGCTGAGAGGGGCTGGAAACTTTTGAGATGCCCAGTTTCACTCCTCAGAGCAGCAGTAGGATGAATCATGAAAGCTTCTCAGGTTCCTTTGCAGTCCCTTTGTATAGACTTTTTCCCCCCAGAATACATCCAGTGGAGTAGCTGTAGCAGTTGCTGTGAAGAGAAACTCATATAAGAAAACATATCAACTTCTGCACTTTTTTGTGCACTGCATAACAAGAAATTAAAACATCAGAAAGCTGTTTGAGCAAATAGGAGCCTGCAACATCTCTTACATAGAAATTCCTTAATTTCATAGGCATCCTCTGCACAGAAAAGGCCTGCCACAGGGATGTACCACAGCATTTTCTGATTTTTAATTTATTTCTTATTTCTTAATTTTACATTATTCTTTTTAGATGTTATTATAAAAAGGGAAGTTCCAAAGACAGGCAGCATTAAAAATAATTGGACAATATGTAATTTACACAGTTAAGTAACTAAAATTATGTATTACCACGGTTGCTTTCATCTCCCAACAATTCTCAGAGCAGTTGTTTTATTTTACTCTCTAAATATGTAAATGGAATAGTAATAAATAACTCACTTAGCTTTTGAAGGATTAAAGTTTCAGTTAGAGGCAATTAGGTTAGTTCCCTGGAGTCAAAAAGTGGTGCTGTACATATATATGTCATTGTAAAGAACTGAGTAACACATGGAATAAAAAAGCTGAAACTTTGCTGTAAGAAACAAGTTGTAACTCCAGTTAGAGTCAATGACTGCAGATAGAGATATCACAAAAGCAAAAGTAGCTACGCTTTCAAGATACACTGTGGGTAAGAAGGTCAGAACTAGTATTCTTTCAGGGCACAATGGAAGAATAAGGTAAGAAAATGCAGCACAGGTGAAATTATACTATTAGGTTGCCTGGAATCATAGATCTCCTAGACTTTTTAGAATTGTGGGATTTTAAGAAGCTAAGAAATAGAAATTAAGTTTTCTGAAAATTGTTTTGGATTTTGAGTTTAAATGTATTACAATAAATAATTCAGAACACTCTCCAAGGTGTTATGTTTGAATGGCAAGTAGTACTTGCCAAGTTAGAAATTCTACAGAAATAGCCAGCATGCAAGTAAAGCTGAATAAAAGCCAGCACAGTGTCTGACTATCCGTATTTTCATTTTTCACTAGGTTACATCATCCCAGACAGCCATTCATGGAGAATAAAACATTCGTACCTTATGTGTGATTTCCTTATAAACAGAAATACTAATTAAGAGATGTAATGGCATAGCAGATTGTATTCTAAGCATATTGGTTGAATATGTAATAGTGTTACATGGAAGCAACATATTGTCCCACTGGTCTTGGTCATAATCCACAACATTTTGTATATGATTACATTTATTTGTAAACAGTTAAAAATAAACAGCAGCTAAGAATTAACCATTTTCAATGTAAATCTTACTGTAAAATGACATTTCAAAGTACTGTAAAACTACCTTTCTGTCTGATGTGAAATAGCATATATGAAAAGAATAATTATTGAACATTTTGGGCTCATGAGTTCCTAGACCATTCAGCTTAGAAGGGATCTCAGGAGATCTGTAATCCAATGACTAGTTCAAAGCAAGAACAGCTGTAGGATCTGATGTGCTAAAGAAAGCTCAGGAAATATAAAAATACATACAGCATATTCCTGGCTGCTCTTATTTGACCTGAACTTTTTCTAAGGGTTGTGGTCATAGATCTCTTAGGCATGTGAAGTCCTATGGAGTTGGAACTGACTCCATATAATCTGTAGCGTAAAAGCTGGTGAAATGCCATTTAGCATCACATTAGTTAACTGAAATCTGTTCTCTTAAACCATGTTTTTCAACCTTTTATCAGATACCCCCAACCCTGATTCCACATGAAAAGCCTCACTGCCAAGAACTTTGTTAGCTGTCATTAATAGAAAGCAAAAGTTACTGTTGTGAAATGTTGGATAATTTATGATACTCCCACACTTCACTTGAATTAATTTTTTCTGGTTTCTCCCAAAGATGTAAGAAGAACATGACGTGTTCATAAATGTAGCTATACTGGTGGTTTGAATTTACTTATTTTGCTTATGTCTTTCAACCCATCATTCTTTTTTATCTTTCCAGCATCAAGGGAAACAAGCAAACTATTACTTTCCTTACAAACCATCCCTGTGTTACGTTTTTTGAAAAGACATTGCTCACACATAGAAACTGGACTAGATTCCAATCATTAACTGCATTGCTGTCAATCTGTAGGAGCTTCACTGCCTGCTGGATGCAGATAATCATCCTCTGGTTTCTGAATCTCTGGAGAGCATTAGATTCCTGTTAAATTATCTTCCATGGACCACAGTTTTAAGGACATAATAACAAATTTGGGAAAAATATAAAACGGTCATTCTGGTCAGCCTTGGTATTTCTCTTCCCACACATTCAAGGGCACCATGTAATTGCTTCAAGAACAAGCAACTGTGCTCTAATTTCTGCAACTTCACCTCAGACAGCAGGTCACTTCATATTTCTACTGTTTTCTAGTATAATGGTTAATTTCACATTTTCTGAGTCAATTTATTGGTCCCTTCCTGTCCCCCACCCCTTTTACATAAGTGCAGCCTTTTCAAAGTGATTCACTTTTGCTCATCCAACAGAAGTTTTCAATGTCTTGCCAACAGAAGTTTGCAATGTCTTGTTTATCATCTCTTTCATTAGCTAAGGATGTGAGCTCTTTAGAGCTGTGTTTATTTCTGTATTTGGAAAACACTTGGTCCACTGTGGCACTCCACCAGGGATGTATAAGCTTTGCTCTGTTACCACAGACATAGTTCCCTTTGATTAATTTTGCCAGAAGCCTAGAGTCGCCTAATCACAATAATAATATCTCATAAGTTAAGAAGCCAATAAGAGACATGCAAATTGTCAGTGAGAAATTGCTTGGTCCAGGAAAACTTTCCAGATAGCTCAGCAACCCCATTGGTGAGGAAATTCAGGAGGTGTTTAATGGAGAAAACCAGAAAATGGCAAGTGATTTGATTAAATCGTCTTATTTTATATTAACAAATAATGTAAAAATGAGAAACCAAACCAGTTATAATTATAGTGTCAGAGATCAAATTTCTCACCTCAATACATTAAAAAATTAAGTTTCCCGATATTGTCAGATTAGCTGTGTCTGCGACCTTGCCTTGATTGAGAGATGAGTGCTTTTTGCAGGTCACCAAATAACCATAGGACAGTCAAGAGAAGACTGGTAGATGACCAGCACCCAGTTAGTCCCCAGAACTCAGAATTGCTGCTTGACCTACTATATGTAGTCATCTGACAAACAAGTGAGTTATTTCCTTCAATTTTTATCATAGTTACACAGTGCAAGCAGTTTAATAGATCAAAAGTTACAAAGCTCATACCTACTAAGAAAAGATCCTTTTCCAAGAAAAAGATGTGAGAAAAAAAACTTTTTACTACTATCAGGACTATCTTCTAACATTAATGGAAACAATAAAAAATCATACTTGCCCATGCTAGTAGAATAAGGGCTCACAATGATTCAATTTATCAATGGGCATTAATCAATAGATTTAGAAAAACCATGAGGAAAAACTTCCCAGTTGTTGTAGTGGTGAAACACTGGAATTATTGCTTGCAGAACCTGTGGAATCTCCATCACCAATAGTTTTAATAAAAAAAAATCATCTGCCTGACACTGGTTCATAAATAACTCAACTGTCCTTGGGGAAGAAAGATGGGATAGATCATCTTTGGAGGCTCATTGTAGCTTTGAATTTGTAGTGATCCAGAATCACTCTGGAGCTTTGGTTTTTCTCTGAATAATTCTGAAATTTACAGTAAGGAAAGTATAAATTCATCCCTATTCTGATCTTAACAGCCCCTCTGTTAAGGAAGTAAAAATGCCTATGACCTTATGCTGACTTTTAGTAAAAGAAATAAAATAAGATCAAGGATTTAAATTATTTTTGAGATTTCCAAATAGATACAAAATTTAGTGTGCACTGTATGAACAATTAGGTCATTATTTAAATTGTGGCCAAAAAACCCCCCAAACTCCAACATGTTCCTACAAAACTGAGCCAGGTGGACAGATGGAAATAATACTATTAAATACTTTATTGCCAGAGGTCATGTATCCAACAACCAATAAAAGGAAAACTTTGAAGAGATAAGAGACAGAGACATTTCAGTTAGGAAACAGCATGCTCTGCAGGTGGTGTAAGTAGACATATTGCTTCTTAATTAAATCAAACCATTAGTTTATTTTTTTTTGTTTTGATACTTACCATCAGAAATTATTTTTCCTAAATTTTGAATACCATTTGTTTAAAATTCCAAAGAGTTATCCAACATTAACCTAATAACTTCCTAAGTGGAGAACAATCAAGAATTCTGAAAATGAGATGAAAGTGACATTTCTGGATTTTTTTATATGACCATTTTTTCTATTATTTACCCTTGTATATGTTTTGTATGCAAGAATATTGGAAGTGTGAGCCACAACCATTTTTTTATGTTGCTACTGGACATTTCAGATCTCACCTTTAATTGAAATAATTGGCTGAAGAAGGGAATCCAACAGTAATAAACTCGTCTGTATTTTGCCAGTCCACACAGAATTTCAGCAGTTGTTTTCTAATATTTTAAGAGTTTTGCCAAATGTTGAAATATATTAATTTTCCTAATAAAACAAAATATACAACTGCACATTTTAAAAAATGTTATTAAATACTTTCACTGATAGTGAATCCCATAGTCGGGTATGTTATTTCTTCACCAGATTTTCTTCTTGTTGTAAGCCTGTCAAATTTTAACTGTTCAGATTCAAAAGTTTCATATCAGGTCCTGCCTCAGGCTGGATTTTGGTGGAAAAGGTTCTTTTAAAAGTATTCAACTATTGCTGTAGCTAGAGGAAATACATTACACTTATGTTATAAGGTTTTTAAAATTCATGAATGTTTACTGAAAAGATCGAGCTGTTCTGTACATTCAAGCACTTTCTTGACATGTGACAGGAATCCTCCTGATGTCAGGGATATACCCTTTTTTAACCTCATGAAAATCCACCTAAATTTGCCCAAACAAGAAGATTTTGAAAAAATCTCAGTATGGTCAGTAGAGATTTGTTACCTGCTGGCAGTTTCCAGAGACACCATCTGTTCTAAGCATGTTTCATCACTTCTCAGCTTGTGCAAGCCAACCAGACATACCATACATCATTCCCACTGAGCGATTGTGTTGTGCCTTCAGGGGTGTGATGTGTGCAGGAGCAAAAGCGTTTACCTGCAAGTGCTCTTCTTGTCTGCTGAGGACTGTTGGGTGGAACAGAATCCCAATATTATACTGAGCCAACTACAAGTTTCACAATCTCTTTCTCCCCACCAGAATGAGCCGAAAGTAAAAATCAGGCCCAAGATTCACTGTCCTTTAGATTAGCTTGATTTTATCCTTTGGTGTATATGGCTTGTGCCACTGGGGCAATGAATATGTAACACGTTGTTTTGAAAGGAAGGTTCTAGTAACTTACTCAGCTCCAGCCATAGTTCCCCAGAGAAAGCTTATGGGTGCCCCCCGTAGTTGAGACTCTCAAGGGAACATGGCAAAACAGGTAGTGCAGACACACGTAGTCACTGAAATGATAGTGTGTGCATTCTGCCTCTGTTGCACCTAGGATACTACAAAAGAAATAAAGACAATAAGGAAATAAACTTCAGGAGTCACCTGATTTAAAGTTTACCTTTGGAATTTTATTCTGTTTCACTTTCTTCAGGTATTGCTGCATTAAGCAAGACAGTGCTCCTATGCAATTCCATATGCTCCCTTCCTAAATGAGGGATCTGGAATGAATAAGCATTCATTTGTGATACACTTTATAAACCTCTACTAAATACAGGGTGAGAATTAGAATGTTTGCAGTAAGGGAATTAAAAGAGCTGTGATAGCTTTGTAGATGTAAGTCAGAGCAGAGATGGCCAAAGAATGGCTAATAAGCCAAATCCTGCCTGCCATCACAGTGCATTAACCATTTTGACCCATTTGCTCCATGTTGCCTTCTCTCCCAAAAAGCTCAGGAAGCACTTGAAGGGGGACACATCGAACCATATGAGAAGAAATGGTCACAGTCCTTTGATGAATGTTTTGGTCATAGCATAGGCATGTGTCTGGTGACATCATGGGTGTGTAGTAGGAGTTTACCTTGTCCTACCCTGAGCATCCTGAATATTGGTGATTAATGCAACTGCCGGCACAAAAAAAAAGTAGATCCTGTTTCTACCATTGCCAGCAGAGCTCCCATCACAGCTTGTCGAATCGCACAAACCAAATCTTCTGTAGAATGTCACTTGATATTTTATAATTTGTAGGAGAGTAAGAGGTTGCCATTGCAGCTACAATTTTGACTTCGAAGATTCATGTTAGCTATACAGTACTGAGAATGATTAGAATTATATATGTTCTCTCTGTTTCAGTCCATAAGCCACTTCAAAACAAATAACTTGGTGTTAAAGTGAGGTTCTTGGGACCATAAAGCTGCTGAACTAAAACAGTGAGCTTGCCCAATGATTTGTTCAACACAGTAGTAGGATGATACTGTACTGACTTTTGTAGCCTAGTATTATTTTTCTTATGACTTTAATTTTAATTTGATATTAATTTATGTCTAATACATAATTTATCTATGGTATTATATACCTCAGCTTCACAGAGGCCTATAAAGTTTGACTTTTAAAATAAAGCAAATTTTGTCCTAAATACCTTTTCCACTCTTCTAAATGGAATAATCATATTTTGGTGGAAGTAGAAGGAAATTGAATAAGTGTACCTCAGTATCTTTTGGTACTGTATCTTTTAGTGAGAAGGTGATCTGGCCAGATCATCAGTTTGCCTTTGTTTTTTCTCCAGCCATAAGCAGAATTCTGCTCCTGAAGATGAACCATAATAATAAAACCTAAACATTTTCAGGGCTAGTGTCCTGCATCTAAGTATTAGTGAAGGGTGGTACGCCTTGCCTGCCCTCTATACCTATAGTGCATTCTCCTTCTAGGGGAACAAGATGACAGAAATTCTGGAAGAGCTGGTGGAAGCTCTGGGCCTCTTACCCTGTTGCAGGAGCTCTCATGGGGAAAAGATAATTTGGTCTTACCACAAAATATTTTCAAGAACAATACTTTTTCATTTCTAAAGCACAGAGCTGTTGTACAGAAAAAAAACATGCAGTGAATCAAAAGCTTACATTTCTTTCTTCAGTCTTAGAGGCACTCAAGGAAGTCTTTAGAGGTCCTATTGGACTTCAGCAGTACTACACAACTAAGTAAAATTAGTAATTATGTAATTTATTGCAGTCAGGCCTGTGGCTGCAATTAACCATGGCTTGTGTTAACCAGATCAAAGATTTTTCTAAATCATGGCCTATATATAAAAGATTTACTTGTATAGCTGCTTAAGTTAATGTGCCTTTCTGGAGGAGGAGGTGCTTGCTACTTTATTTTGAAGAGTTACAGGAGGTAAACACCTCGTGGCTTTAGAGATGACATCTACTTGTGTTTACCTTCCAGTGTGTGAACAGTCAGAACAGTCTAACCACTTTACATGGTTTACGCTGCATAAAACATAGCAGAATTGTGCAGCTTCCAATACCATAGCCTTGCTGACACAGTACAGCTTCAGTTAAGACAAGCCCAACTGGACTCGTCACACCACCTTCCTCACTAGGCTTGATCCTTCCCTGCTAACACCTTTCTCAACATTTTTTTTCTCCCACTGTGTCAGCCAGCCGTCCATAATCTCAATAGTCATCCTGAGCCTGAGGAAAACCATTTTCTGAACTAAAACTTGTGCTCACTACTGCTTTCTGCAAGTATCACTGCCTTTGTTAAAAGTTTGACCCTTTCCTTTCCTCCTGCCTGCCCTAGCACCCTGAATGGAGTTCAGCTTATGTGTTCAGTGACATGATAGTTTTGTTCCTTAAGGCAAAAAAAAAAAAGACCCTCTGATCAGCTTGCTAGCATTGTCCATCTAGAGTTTCATGAAGCTTTGACAAGGGATTTTGATATGGTTTTAATAAATTGTATGATTCAGCACAACTAAAGCAAACTACAGAAGCTCCCATTTTGAAATCCAGGGTAATTTTGGGCATCAGCCAGGTCTCACTCACTTTCCACCTTTTCAAGAAGTCATTGCAATATCTTCCAGTCTGGACCCTCTCTCTTTTGAGCAGGGGCATAAACTATGTTGGGAGTTCTCTTTGTTAAAAGAAGTTCTTAGGACCAGGATAAATTTCACTTGAATTAAATGCTTAAAGTTAGAGTTAAGATTCAGATCTCTTACATACCTCTACATGTCAGTATTTACATGTGAGTGTTGTGGTTTAACCC
>VZTL01006706.1:0-14584 GCA_013400535.1 Scopus umbretta | reverse complement strand
AAAAATAATATATATATATATTTGTGGCTTATATTTCTGTCTGGCACATCAGAGAATGCCTGAAAAACTATGAAGAGGAGAGAGTAAATGTCTTGGCACGGGTGCTAGCTCCATGTAATATCCTGTAAGCAGCTCTGCAAATGTCTGTTCACAGACTATTTTTTTGTCTCCGATGGAGAATGGAGATAGATCAGCTAGCGACATATATACCCTCATGTGATGGGTATGTATTTGGTTCCGTACTTACACAGCTCACCTGCGAAGTGACCCAGGTGTCTGTGCACACCCATCATATAAGCAATAAGCACCAAGTGCTCAATACTGGCTCTCATGCTTTGCTTATGTAGGTGGGCAAGAAGGACAAACTGTCTCCTCCGTGACCCACAGCTCCAAGGAAAGGTGAACATGAGCCCAGGTTGTGGGCTGAGTAATTTTTCCAGCATGCCAAACCCAATCCATGGGCCATAGGTAGGATGTGCTTGGTCTGCACAATCATCATCCACCATCATCAGAGGAAAGCTCATGCGACCTGGGCTTGGAGCCCATGGAACCAAAGTGGGAGGTTGTGGGAGCTGCAAGCATCAGCAGTTGGCAGCTGGTCTGTGCAAAGAGAGGGCCTGGCTCTGTGTTGGAAGTGATTTTTCAGGCTGGAGTGAATATAAATACCAACACAGCTGCTGTTGTTTTTGTGTGGGGCTGGAATGGGGCTTTGAGGAGGAGGGGGCAAAGGGGATGGCGGATGCAAATAAGCATATCATCATTGGTTCATTTTCACAGCAAGATAAGATCATGTCTGAAAGCCTGTGAAACTCATATTTCCCCAGTTAATTATAGCACTGATGCTGAGGACAACAGCTCCCACTGACATTTATCATGTTGGTTGAACTCTGCTGCTCTGTTTTCAGCAGGGGAGATAAGGCCAGAGTCGATGATCGCAGAGTGGACTCTGGGGATGGTCTCTCTTTTTTTTGCTTCTTTTCCTATTTTCTATCTTCTTTTTCTTAGTCCCTCTCCTGTCCCTCTTACTGCGTCTCTTTCTCTCTCTTTTCTTTCTAGCCAGCTCAATCATTTGCTTGCTGTAAGTGATTAATTGCCAGCTCTGGAAGGCAGCTCGGCAATGCAGACCATTTAGTTGGTGACTTAGCAAGCTGTCCGGGTGGTGTTTAGTGGCAACACAGACCCATCAGCCACACACCCAAACCGTGAGTGCTGATGCCTTGTGCTGAAAGCCAGAGCTGGAAAGGGAGAAGGGGAGAGGGGCAGGATCAGTTCCAGAAAATGAGCAGCTCCTGGGAGGTTCATGACCTGACCTGTATTTCAGAGGGAGATCAACAGTTACTCGTCTCCCATTTCTACCTGTAAAATGAAGGCTATTTGCAGAAAGCACAGCGGGTTAAATACTGCTAAGGGCTTGGTGCACCTTATTGCCCAATGCTAATGAGTTCAATCCTAGGAGGTGACCTCAAGGTCAGAAGAATGAGCCATTTTGCTAGGAGTGGATTCTTTGATCACCAGGACTGGGAAAAGGAAGAAGTTCATGTGTGGTCATATGGATATGGTATGAGATGGAGCACCACACCCATTGATTATTTGAAGGCCAAATGTCCTTAGAGTTTCACACAGAATGCTTCTTTGACAGCTGTTAAGGTCTTTGTTGAGCATCAATGAGCTGCAGGTCTAACATACTGGTGTTTCAATGAATTAGACATCAATTTGTACAATGGAGAGGGGCCTTAGACTGCAAATCCTCTGTTAGGAGGGAACCAGTCTGACTCTGAATGGCAATGAGTTGGCTGTTGCTTTCTCCTCCTCTTCATATGAATGGGAAGCCATCAGGTAAGAGTTTTTTCTACTATTCTGCATGTGCCTGGCAACATGGACTCAGATTTCAATGGGAGTCTCAGGTACTGCTGTTAAATAAGGGCAAGAAATATCCCCCTGTGACCTGGAACAGATCTTGCAGGGAAGACCAGAAACACAAGAGTAGAAAAAAAGAGGTACTACACTGTGTTCCTGCTCTGACATCTCTAGACTTCAAACATTCACTGTCTGGGGCTCTAAATCCTCTGCTTTCAGTAGACTCTGAATTTACCAGTTAAAAAACAATGTCTTCAAGATGTGGTAGTAGAAAGCTAAAACATAAAAAGCTCAACTCAAGACATTAATGGAAAAGGTATTATTTGACTATATAAATGAGCTTTACCTGAGTTATGGATTAAAGGAACGTAACTGGCACTAATGGGCACCACATAAAGGCTACACCTCCTCTGCTACATAGCCCAGGGAACATTCTCTGACCCTCAGGGAAAATGGCACAACCCAGCCCCTGTGGTCATGTCAAAATGCTTTCCACTCCCTCGGGCTACCTGTTGGGAAGGGTCCTTGACACATCTCCCAGGTGTTGTCTGGGATAGTGTCGCTGGCAAGGGCCAAAACCATGCCAGGAAATGTCCTGCCAACTAAACAGTCTGGATGACCAAGACTGGTGCTCAACTCTATGTCCCAGTCTATTTAGTTCAGTAGAGACATTACTGCTCTACCTCCAGACCCTCAGGCTAAGAGACCTCTGTGATCTCTGCCAGCTTAACCCTGAAAGAGTTTTTTTTAATGCAATGCTTTTGGTGAGTATTTCTCCATCCACCTTCCCCTGGTTTCTGGTTTGTCCTTTCCTGCTTTTCTGTAAGATCATTAGCTCTTCTGTTCCCCTGTTAATGGCTCATCTTGGGCATCATAACTCTTAAGATGCCTAAGGCTCTGTGATGTGAGTCTCACCAATGTCTCCAGCCCAGGCTGAAATTCAGCACTTTTTATAACACATTGTGTCGATGGTCAAGAAGCTGAAAACTGCATGATTTTTGCTCAATCACAGGACAAGCCCAGAGATGACACAGCTATTTCACAACCAGCCCCCTGGTTATGCTATAACTGACTCAGAAAGCCCAGTTACAACACAATTACTTTTCTTGGGCTGGTGATGACATGAAGAGAATTGGCCCCAAGGCAGAACTCAACCAGATCCCTTCAATTTCATAGCAGCACTGAAATATTGGATGGAAAGGGACCGGAGATAATGTAGTCCAGCCTATGGTTGAAGCAGGATGTTTGCCAACACTACATCAGGTTAGCTGAGATTGTTTAGCCAAGACTTGGAAACCCCCCAAGTATGGAGATGCCACCACCTTTCTCACCTTGCTGAGGAAGCTGTCCCAGTGCTGCTCTATCTCCCAAGTGAAAAAAAAGCTTTTTCTTTATGTCTAGGTTGAACATCTTGAGCCACAGTTTGTGGCCTTTTCTTTCTGTTTCCAGGTGATTAGGAAGCTTACCTCCCAGACACGTTGAAAATTGAGCAAGAGGTGGCAATGCTGCTCAAAAGCTGGGGAAAAAACAGATACAGGATTTGGCTCTAATGCTACACTGGAGGCAACAGGAGGGTTAGGAGGAAGGGCTTTGAGACTATGAACAAATAAATTGAGCAACACAACTGATGCAATAGAAAAAGAAATACCAGGGGAAAGATGCACAGGGACAGGCGAGGGGAATGACCTTGTAGCAACAGCAAAGGAATTTCATAGTGGTCAAAGCCAGGAAGAAGGATGTAGTAAGAATAGATATCCAAGATTATTAGAGTTTTAGAAACCTTATATTAATTTCCAGACTAAATTTATTCCCAGCTCGTTTATACTAATTTGTTCTTGTTCCAGCACTGTCCTTTAACTTAAATAGCTCTTCTCTCTCTGTGATTTTTACCTCCCCAATGTATTTATAGAGAGCAATGCATCTTTGTGCTAGGATAAACATACCGAGCTCTCCTCGTCTTCTCACATTTGATTGGCTTTCTGTCCACCTGATCACCACAGGAGCCCTTTACTCCGTCTGCTCCAGTTCAAATTCACCTTTTTTGGACATGCAGCACGGGAACAGTCTATGGTATGCCAAGGGACATCTTCTCCTATGCTATTAACACTTCACTAACTTCACTGTAAATAGCTTTTGTACTGCGTACAGCTCTTGCGTTCTGCTTTTCCATAACTGCATCACACCAACAGTGCCTAATAGTGCTATGACGAACACATGCATCCACATCCTTCCCCTGCAACTTTGTTGTTTCCAGTGGATGAGCCCACAGCTTAAAGCAGCTATTCTTGTTATCAGTCTCTAAGTGCTTGACTTTGTACTATTAGATTTCATTCTATTTCTATTACTCCTGGGCTTAAGGTCGTCCAACTTTTCTTGTGTATTTATAATAAGGGCCGTATAAATATGCAGATTGATAGACAGAATAACTTTTAGCCTCTGGATTATGGGATAGTCTTGTTGTATCCCAGCTCCTCCATCTAAGGCAGAGTTGCAGCAGAGTAAAGATCAGACGTGCAGCATGATTTTCCTCCCCTTCTTCGGAAATGTCTGGCATTAACTAGTAGAGGATAAGAAACAACAGGTGAGGGGCCTTTTTGCTCTGAAGCAACAGTTCTCCTGCTCCAAACTTGGATATAAGCAGGATAAAACAAATTGAGAAAGGGCTATGGAGGCCACTGGGTAAGGGCAGAACTAAGACCAGTCTCAGTGGAAAGTACATATTTCTTAACCAGGACCCGAACATATCACATCTTAGAAAAATCACTAGATCTGCATCTAACCATCCTGATAAATGTGCTTTCCACAGAATAAACATGGAGCCAAGCAAACCAGCAGTCTTTGCTCTTTGAAATCTAGTTCCTAATTTTAATTCTTCATCTTTTGTTCTAGTGAGTTTTGGTTTACCCTCAGTATGCTGTCCTCCTCCTCATGTTCCCCCATTGCTTCACTGTTCCTTAGCTTCATCAGTTAAAGAAACCTACTGTTCTCCTACTTCACCATTTTGCCTGTCAGGCAGGGCTCAGACAAAGCATTTACACTCTATTCTGAGGTTTCAGTCACCCCAGGACAGGATGATTTTCCTCAATGATCAGTGATGTCTGCCACATAGAAACAAGGGACAGCTGGAGCCATAGGCCCCTCTGGAGTGGAGGCAATTATATCCCAGAGATGCTCGAAGTATGGAGCACACCCAAGTTTGCCACCAGGAGATCCATGCAGGAGTGTTGAAGCCAGTCCCAGTGACATTTCTGCAAATGGCCAAGTTCTTGCCTTTGGGATGTCATGGGAGGGTAGGCTACTACAGAAAGTAGACTTAGGGAGAGCTCTGTAGGGGCAGACAAAACACCTCTGTATACAGCCAGTGTGAAGAACCCTGTTTAATGTCCAAATTCCATCTTTTCTAAACTCTTTCATGCATCAGCTGGAGCAATTATTCCACCTTACCTCCCCAGACTGACAATGCACCTGCACCTGGTGAGAAATTGCTACCATATGCCTCTTCAGAGGTAGTTGCATTTCAGCTGTGGCAAATGATTGTTCTGTATGATCTTTCAGAATGGAAAAACCCCCTCCTTCCAGCCACTTTTTTGACAGACTATGTGAGTAATAAGGTAACGGGGTTGGGAGAAGCTGCTGGCAATTCTCAGCTCTGCAGCTTTCCACCTGAATGCTCTGCAGCTGAGCTAATAGTTAGCAAAGCCCTTCGATGGAATACAGAAATGATTTGCTCTTTTGATGGGAACAGAGAATGGAAAAGAGAACGGCATTGCATCTTCTGCCCTCTTTCCTTTCTTTCCTTTCTTTCCTTTCTTTCCTTTCTTTCCTTTCTTTCCTTTCTTCCTCCCTTTCTTTCTTCCTTTCTCCCTTTCTCCCTTTCCTGCCTTCTTTCTCCCTTTCCTGCCTTCTTTCTCCCTTTCTTTCTTTCCTCCTTTGTTTCCTTCTTTCTTTCCTTCTTTCCTTCTTTCCTTCTTTCCTTCTTTCCTTCTTTCCTTCTTTCCTTCTTTCTTTCTTTCCTTCTTTCTTTCTTTCCTTCTTTCCTTCCTTCCTTCTGCTGCTTTGCTGTTTTTGAATTGGGACTGGAATCTGGTGACTCCTTTCCTGATGGTCTCTACCATGTCCTGGCCACACCTCAATCTTGTGAAAACTACTTTGCTTCTCTCTCTGCTTAGACTTCTCTCAAGAAAACAAAAAAAAAAAAACCCAAAAAACAAAAAAAAAAAAAACAAAAAAAAAAAAGAAAGAAAAAAAAAAAAAAGAGTCTGGAATAAGTTTTGTTTGCTCTAGCTATTTTGGGATTTTCAGGTGAAATAGTTTAATCAGAGAACACCCATTTTTTCTGCACTGCAAGTGTTTCAAAGTGATGAACATTCGGACAAGCTGCTGTTGAAACACTGGGAGAGGGTTTTCCACCTGATTTCCTACCAGCTCACCTCATGGCTGGTCAGATGGCAGAGCCTCCAAAACCTTGAGAGGCTCCACTGGGCTGCAGCTGAGATCCTGGAGACTCCTGAGAGCACTGGGCTCCCTATAACACTGAGTGTCTCCATTTCCAGATGAGGAGACTGAGGTTTTCCCATTGGAGATCTCAGAGGCATTGGACTTCCCACCCCAGGGGCTCTCCATTTTGCTTATCAACCCAAATTCTGAAATGAAAGCAACCCAATGCAAACTAAAAGTCAAATGAAAGTGTTTTGATTTTTTTTTCTCATTGAAATATTTTCGAAGTGGAAAATTAAGTACTTTTTTAAATTTCATTTGGGAACAAAGAATTTTTGAATAAAAATGTTGGAGTTGCCCGATGAATGGAAATTGTTGCCTGCCTTAAGGTGGTGTTATTACACAGGTCCTTACTCTGTTACTACATAAATTAGGGTAACACCAAGAAGTTCTAACTGAAAATGAGATTTTAATATGTTAGACTGATTCCAAATGCATAATGATGGACAGCCTTTTTCCCACAGAGCTTAAGATATAAACAGATTAAGTGTCTGAGTAGCTGCAGTGGTGACAGAATTTAAAAACACCTTGAAAAGCAGTTTCAAAGGTTAGGATCCTCTTGCCTGATTACACGTACAACCATAACAACCAAATAAGAGCAGTTATTTGGAAAATACAGGTAGTAGTGATTGAATCACTCCACATCTGGCCCTGATCTCATTGACTGCCCACTTCAGGCAGTGGAGATTTTCCTGGATTTACAGAATTTTTTATATTCAGGATTTTTTTCCTGAATATGAACAAAACCAAAACTCAAGTAAATTGATGCAAAGCAACATTTCCTGGTAGCTCTGAGAAGAAGCTGTTGATCCTGTAACAATATTATGATGAGTGAGTCAAAATTGTCCCATCTCAGGGCAAGATTATGCCATTTGCCTCTGTGACACTCTCAGTCCCTGTCTAGGGGTTACGATGGTGCTGGTATGGTGGGGCCACTCTTTTGGGCTAAGGAATTCGGCTGTTTGTTGGAAGCAGGAGGGGCTTTAAGCAACAAGACTCATGAGTTCAGTATCCACCAGCTCAGCCAGTGGTGATATATCAATGTTTATGATGACCATTGGACACACAGCTGGGATTCAGGTCTGCCCTTTGGGTTAAGCTTTGATTATCTGTCAAACCAGGGCTTTCAACAAGTTATCAGCTAGTGTCAGTGAGACGTTCAGCACATTCCCACCCTGACAGAGACACTGTGAGGTTACATGTGAAGTAGCAGTGGACTCACGATAAGGCCCTGTTACTTTTTTCCAGTTTTCTTAGAAGAAATATATTAACATATTATGAAACATTGACTTATTCCACTTTTTGCCGAGTTCTTTTCAACCACAAAATTTGCCTCAGTTCTCTTTGGTTTTGGTTTCTTCCCATCCAGCTCTTTTTCTTTTTCTTTTTCTTTTTCTTTTTCTTTTTCTTTTTCTTTTTCTTTTTCTTTTTCTTTTTCTTTTTCTTTTTCTTTTTCTTTTTCTTTCTCACTATCACTATCACTCTTCCTTGCCCCTCTCTCATTTCCTCTCCCAAACAGAAGGGGAATTTAAATTGCAACTGGTCACAGATGTAAAACCAACAAGAGTGCGCTCCAAAGACACTCTCTTTTATTGGGTTCATCCAGAGGTCAAAGAGGTTGGCTGTGGGACAAGACAGAGCAAAAAACCTACTCAAGCCCTACTATGTCATCATCATCCCACTTGGCTGTGAGCAGGATGGGACAGGAGAGGTGGAGGAATGCTGCTTTGCAGCCGTGCTTGCAAAGACTCAGGATAAAGGAGGCACCTCTAAGCTTTGGCTTCGGCCACCACAGTTTTGAGGTGGCCCGGGGGAGAGGCTGGCGGCCAGGCTGGTGAGGGAACAGGGAGGGCAGCCAGGGAGGGTGGAAGGGGGGGACGCAGAGGAGACGCTGGCCAGCTGTCTCACATGCACTCAGTGGTTGCAGCTGTGCAGGGGGGACGCTGCGAGGCAGCCCAGCTGCCGGCTGCTCATGCCGTGGGGCTGCATGGCGTGCCAGCTGTTGGTGTGGGAGAAGGGGGAAAGGGGGACAGAAGGAGAGGAGGACAGCTAGGGGAGATGGGTGCCAAGGTGGTCTCTGGTCCTCAAGGTGGGTTGGTGGAGGGGAAGCTCACAGGAGCGAGACACTGATAGTCAGAGGTACACGCAGATCTCAGCAATTCCCTTGCCTGCTCCTAGCAAAGGCAGCCCTGCCTGTCCCACAGTGCTATGAGCCATAGGTCACAAGACTGTGACGTCCCCAGTTTCCATCAGCTTACGCATGGCTTGAAGAGGTAGATGGCACAACTGCAGTTCAGCAAGGAGTCTGGTACCCTTGCTGAGGAGCAGAAAACACAGAGAGAGAATCTGTCAAAAACCAACTGCTCATGCAAGGCTTGCAGTGTTTCACCCAAAAGAAGCACTCATGAAATACAAATACCCAGTCACAAAGTCATGTCAGGAAATGATGATGAGGACGGTCACCTTGCCTGGGTAGCTTGATGACACCAAGGAAAGATGGCAACAGGGTTGGGAGGAGCATCTCCCCCACTCACTAATTGCAAGAACATCAGATATATGTTGATATATGACATATGAGATACCTCATATATCATATATGATATATGAGATACATGAGGAAGAGCAGCCAGCTCATATTTGATCTCAGTGCTAACTCACCAGAGTGGGCGAGCTCACAGAGCATCACATGAGAAATGAATACCATTGGGAACAGATGCCTACAGGGGATCTTGGGCATTCAGCGGAAACACACCATCACAAGGGAAAAATGGAAAAGCCATTCCCTGGCAACCTGTCTTCAGTCTGGAAGATTTCCCCTATGAGGCCATCAAATAAAAACTGACCAGGGCGAGGAATTGCTCGTGTCCATAGGGAGCCCTAGGGAGAGCAGAGGAGGCTGGAGCAAAAGAACTGCAGAGCAATAAAATTAGAAGTCAGGAAGAATCAGAAGCAGGAGAAATTACTCAGAAGAGAAGCAACTGTATGCCAATGTTGGCATACAAAGAGTGAAAGAGCAAAGGTCATAACTACAGCCCATCATAAAGAGGAGGTTGTTAGTCTGTAAATCTCATGGTAAGACTCTCAGGTTGCTCTATAAGACCGATAAAAGCCCTTGAATGCTGTCTGATCACTGCGCTTCTCATGCTGTCACCTCCGTAATTCAGAAACCATCCTAAGCCATCTGCTCAGGCTGGCAAAAAACTGTGATGTTGCATGCAATTCAATGACACTTTCTCTTTCAGTATGTCCAGAAAAATCAAAGCACCGTGATGCTCCCGGGGTGCTCCTCACAGGGGGACCTCAGCTCAATTCCTGCCTCTTTCCATTAAATGAGGAGAACAGAAAAATCTACTCTCTGCAGATAAATCTCAGCAACCTTCAATGTCATCAAATCAATTCCTCCAGCTCCAGATGACTCCAAAGTAAGTCTTGGCTGCTTTGCCCAAGCTAGCCTTGAATAGCTCACTTCTCAGAGCTTCCTTTGAAAACACTGTCCTACAAGCTGGCAGTACCTGGTTAGGAAATGCTTGCCTTCATAATCACATTTTCCTTAGCTCAGTTTCATCCCATTACTCTGTGTTGTCAACCCTAAAACCACCCTGATCTCTTTGAGTTCCACAACCTCCTCATTTACAAAAAACAAAGTTATCTAGCTTTCACCAAGTTATCTATGGTGAGTCTATGAAATTCAGTGAAATAGGACTCAAAGACCCAAAGTCTATTGAAACCGCCAGAGTAAGGACACTGGCTTTTGCTATGTTTGTGTAGCACTGAGATATTTGTGCTAGATAAGATCACCAGACAAGCAATAAACGATAATATGTCTCTTTTGGAAACAAAGCATTTATTAGAACTAAATGGAATTAGTTTCATTTAAAATAAAATTGAATTAGCAGTTCAAATAATATTAATAATTTTAAAAGGCTTATACAATTATTGAAAGCTATCTGTCTGTTTTGCTAGCTGAAGGTCTGCTTGGAATTTTCCAGTTAAAAAACCCCATCAAAATATTTTTTTCTCCCCACTCTTCAAAAATTAACAGTATGAATTCCAGAATATTTTTTCTGAAATTTGTTACTGTTTTTTTAATGTGTTCTCATTCTACCCCAATTCTTCTGTTAGCTTAAACATGAGTTTATTTTCTACAGTTATCTTTTACACAAAGCTGTGATGCCCAGGCTCGGTGTCCTGTCTCCAGCTCGTGGTGAGAAGAGGTGAGCTACACCCACCAGGAGCCTCCATGGGGACTCAGCTTTGCATACTTTCAGTCTTAGATTTCCAGAAAGTAATAAGCACCAGTGGGAAACTTAGAAACTGAAAGAAGCTACATCTAGTCAGAGGTCTGTTCCATAGGCTAAATAATTTAAAGGAGGATTTTACATGACTTAAAGAACACATAACTGAGGTAAGGTAATGGTATTCACTATGGGAAATAGCAATGCCACAGAGGGAAATGTGAACAGTTGCTGATCTCAAGCCACTAAAAAAAACGGGGGTTTATATGCACAAAAAAACACGTGAGGAAAGGAATTCAGTTGAACTGAAGGCATAAATGAAGACTGGATTGTGGAATCCTTCATCAGGCACCAAAATGAATAAAGCTAATGTAGACTAAGGCATATGCAATCTTGAATAATATTTTTTTCCTGAGAGAAACAGAGGTGTCAGACCCTGGTGTTGGGGGAGCAGTGTTGGAGTGGCAACATGTCCTGGTGGAGGCACTCTGGGTTTTCTATGTAATGTCAAATCACAAAATCATCAAAACAACAATGCTGTCGACCTCCAGACAATTATTATTGCAATTTGCTCCTTCAAGTAAGGTTTCTCCTTCTTTGGTTCACCATCATGATGCACAAGGCCTATCAGGCCCAAAGGCGTAAGAGGACAAAGTTAAAAAATCACACATAAAGCAGCACACTTCCCAGATACTCCAAGGTACAGTGTCTGTATTAGTAAGCCTGGAACTGCAACCACGAGGTCTGCAATCTGTAAGCCCTTCACTATCTTTCAGAAATGAGGTTGTGGAGGAACTGGGATTCACCCCTGCTAGATGCATCTGCTCCTCCTGATGACATTTCAAACGCTGCTGAGCAGCAATATCCCAAATATGCCTCATCACAGCTGCTCTGAGAAAGGACAGTGACTGATGGATAATCCCAGAGCTGCTCACCCTGGCTGCCAGGAGGGAGACACTGGCTTTGAGGGAAGAAAGCTGTGTCCTTTCTGGACAATGGCCTTCAGGTGGCCTTTGCGCTGAAGCAGGTTGCAGGACTGCTCAGCAGAGCTGGGCTGTGGAGCCACTGCTGGGACACGTCTTGGGTGGATGGCTGGGTGCTTGATGCATTAAAGAGGTCAAGCGGTGGAAGAAGGACAAAACGTTAAAGGGGGGGAACTTCTAGGAAATGTTCATGTAATCCATCACTCTGCTTTCCAGCCCAAAGAGCAAAAGAACAGATCTTTTGTAGCTATTTTTCCTGTTGTTGATTTTCCATAGTGCAGGCACAGAGGAGACAGAAGTGCTGCTCTTCAAGACAAACTCTCTAGGTCCTTCTCCCCTTGCTTGGCTTCACTTGCCCCACTTCTGTGTAAAAGGAACAAATATTAGCACAGAAACATCAGCTTGTGTCCCAGTTCTCTCATTGTACAGCAGCAACAGCACAAAAACCCTGATTCAGAAACAGATGTAGCTAGCAATCCACCTCCTTGGTTTGCAATGGGACTTTGATCCTAGGCATTTATCCTGCCTCTGGTGTAGATGAACATTATTTCCACTTTGGAGAAGAAGCCACTGCTCCACAGAAAAGGGGACTTATTCCCTCAAAGGTGTTGGCAGAGCCAGGAAGACCCAAGGCAATTGTGCATCCCTACCCAGCTCTGTTTTGCTTTATTTGAACATCCTGCTTTCAGCCTGTGAACTTTTTTCTGCTTGGCTGGATTAGGCCAGTATTAGTCTGGGTGACAGCCAGTGCAACCTGTAATTTTCCTATCCTCTGCTACCCAGCATTCATCCGCCATCCATCCCCTGACTTGTTCTTTGGCTGAGAAAAGTGGGGTCAGCGTGGGATACCAAAAGGACTTGGCTTTGAGGAAGATTTTGGAAGAGGAGATAGATCTTGCACAAAAACAAGAAAATGCGGAGATAATTCCAGGCATTGTTATCAGTCTTGGGGAGGCCTACAAAGAGAGAACAGCCAGGGTGCGTGGCCAGAGGGAGAACTGGGATTTCTCTTCTCTGTCACCACAGGAGGTGGTATGCTTGACTGCAGCACAAAACACATCTTCCATACATCCGCTCCTCCCTCATCCTCTAACAGCAAGTATGCATCCACTTATCTTCTCCCCGCAATGCATCACTTTCTGTAGAAAGCCATAAAGAACAGAGTATTCCTGAAAGTGGAGAACCATAGATGGTCCTGACAGGGGGACCTGAGACATCTCATTCTGTTCTTTGGTACCCAAGCAGATGCAGGAAAACTTTCAGTTCCCCTACACAAAAGACACAGTGGTGAATGGCTCTCACATTAAACATTCCTTCTTGGGATAGACTGTACTTTGGCCATGGAACAAAACCTTAGTCTCCAGTGGCTTTGATAGTTGTTACTCTAAGTTCAGATGCCAACAGTATACCCTGAACACAATCAATAAGTAAAATTCACCTTGACAGCGCTGTGCTGTCTGATGTGCAGCCCAGCTTCTTAAAAACACTCTGCTCCTTGTTGCCTCAGCTGCAGCCAAGATATCTGACCAGTTTTCCCACTCCTTGCCCTTTTGATTCACTCATTTCTGTGCTTGCTTTCACAATGACTCTCCCATCTGATATCTTCTATTGGCTCTATCTAATGAAATTCCAAACTGTCTTTTTATAAGAGACATTGCCATTAATGTATACATAGGCTTATAGACACATGTACACCTACAGGTGCATCTGCATAGATGCATACATGTAGAGATGACTCCACAGATAAATTCGCCCACACTGGTGATCCAAACTGGTCTTGTTACCTCCTGACTCCCCAGTGTCTCTCCCTCTCACAGCATTTCCTCCCATACTTCTCATTCTAACATATGGATCATTCTACCCTTGCTCTGTATGATGCCGCTCGTACCTGGCTAGTAGCATATCCAAGGAAAATATCACTTTTTCATGCTGTGTCTTCTTTCAAACTCATTGCACTTCATACTTGTGGATGATATGAGCTATTCCTTATTTATCCAAGAGCATGCATTCTCTTTACAGACACTCCCTTCCCCAACTGCTAATTTAAACAAGACGTTCTACGTGGCCATCACGTCTAGCACTCTAAAATCTGCTAACAATTTCTCTGTGTTTTTCCATCCAGATTTTTCATGGTTGCTCAGGACACCTGTTAGTTTCATCAAGAGATGTTTGTCTGGCTGACAATGCTCATCCTCCTAAAATGCCAGCTTGAGGACACTCTTTTGAAAGTTCAGACTGTTTGTCTTTCAAGGGAGCTGCTGATTCGGAGCAAGCTAAGAGAGGTGATCCAAACTTGGGTCTGGTATGAATTTAGTAAAGCAGGATGCCTCTGTTTGGGCTATCTGAAATTCAAGACCTGCTCAGTCTTGAACTTGCGACTGTTTGTCATCCAGAAGTGGATTTAAGTCTAGACTGCTTGGTCACCTCAGAATGATAGGTGATCACATCACTGGTCTTTTGATCTGATCCTCGTTCAAGAGCTCTGCACATGGGAACAGCAGCTTATAAATCAATAACAAACAGGGATAACGAGAGGCACACACTTTGTCATTCCTCCCTAAATCCACTCTCCTTATTAAGCATGGAAAAGTTCTTGGACTTCTTGCAACACATGAGGGAAGCTCCGTGGAGACTCTTGGATTTGTACTGAAAGAGCAAGAAGGGAAAGTCCTGAAGTTTTGGAATTTTTCTGCATGCTATTAATAATAATAATTCATAAATCAACAATGGCTGAAGGGTCACGCAGAAAGAGTCTGCTGCCTGGCTGTATAAGAGACTCCTGTGTGGGTGTGAGAACCTCTTGAAATGGCAGAGGACTCTGGAAACAATGAAGGAGAAATGAATTACATTTTTTTGGCAGAAACAAAACATTACTTCCATCCCCCCCTTTTTTTAAAAAAAAAAAAAAAACAGAAATAGATACTTAAAAAAAATAAAACCAACAACATTTTTCTCTTGACTCCAAAAATAAAGCATTTGACTATCCAGAACTGGGTTTTTTAAATTTTTTTT